>ML334717.1:0-55570 GCA_005239505.1 Nicotiana paniculata
ATAGAAACAACTAATCAAGCTATATGAAGTATCCGAGAAGTAAATTCACCGACGGGGGAAAACCTTAACCTTAGATCTTTATTACAATTGTTTACACCGTAGCGTAGTTAATCTTTAGTTTTAATCTTTAGTGTTAGTAATTTAAATAACATCATGTGATAGTTGAGTATTCTAACAGCTTGCTTGATACGTAAATTCCATGTGGGATCGACTCTTGGCATAATACCCCGGATTATATTTGCAACGCCCGCTTAGTCTTTTATTAGACATAGTTGAGCTTGATCACAGTGCCTATGGTTATTCCGGGTCTTTAGGAGACCCTAGCTCAAATATTGACGGTGTGTACTAGTTTGACTCAGGTAGTCGCTATGTCTACTACTGCCACTGCAGCTCAGGTCGGGAGAGGCGTTCAGACTCCAGCTGTCCGGACACCTGAGCAGGCTGTACAGGGTATTCAGGCATCGTAGGTAGTCTCAGCCCACCCGGTTGCCCCAGTTCAGGACTATGTGGTTCCTGTTATGTCTGAGGATGAGCAGCGCAGGCTGGAGAGGTTCAGCAGACTTCAGCCTCCGACTTTCAGCGGTATAGAGGGCGAGGATGCCCAAGGGTATCTAGATAAGTTCCAAAGGATACTACGTACTGCGGGTATTTTGGAGATGAGCGGGGTCTCATTTGCTACATTTCAGTTCGTTGGTGCTGCTTTCACTTGGTGGGAGGCATTTGAGAGGCATAGGCCGGTTGGTTCAACACCACTCACCTGGCAGCAGCTCTCCATGCTTTTTTTGAGAAGTATGTTCCTCAGTCCCACAGAGAGGAGCAGCGTAGACAGTTTGAGCAGGTGCGCCAGGGGGAGTTGTTAGTTACTCAGTACGAGATGAGGTTTTCCGAGTTGGCTAGACATGCTTCGGAGTTAGTCCCTACCGACAGGGAAAGGATCAGGAGGTTTGTAGATGGTCTCACGTATCAGCTTCGGATTTTGATGACCATGGAGAGAGTGTCTGGAGCTACATTTGAGAAGGTAGTTGAAATTGCTCGGGACATTGTCAGTTCGTAGGCAGGAGCGTGAGGAGAGGGAGGCTAAGAGGCCTCGGGGATCAGGTAGCTTCAGTAGTGCTCCTTCTAGAGGGCAGTTTCAGCACAGTAGAGGTCGTCCATTTAGACCTCCACAGTAGGTTCGCCCAGCTTTCAGTGGTGTATCTTCGGGGCAGGGTCCTTGCAATTCTCATCAGGGACGTTCATCTTTTAGTGCCCTTCCAGCTCAGAGCTCCACTTGAGCATCGTCTTATCAGGGTTCTTCTATGCATGGTTCATCTGGTGGTTATCATGGTTGCAGGGGTTCTCGTCAGTTTTCATCTCCAGCTCCAGGTGGTTGTTATGAGTGTGGGGAGCTCTAACATGTGTGGAGGCAGTGTCCCCGTCATCCTAGTAGTTCATCTCAACAGAGGGTTCAGCCCTCGACTTCAGCCCTAGTCACTTCACCGCCTACTCAGGCAGCCAGGGGTGGTGGTCAGGTAGCTCGAGGCCTCCCAAGAGAGGGAAGTCGAGCAGGTGGAGGCCAGCCACGTATTTATGCCCTTTCAACTAGGCCTAATGCTATGGACACAGATGCGGTGATTACAGGTACTATTTCAGTTTGTCACACTGATGCTTTAGCTTTGTTTGACCCTGATTCCACGTACTCGTATGTTTCATCTTATTTTTCCCACTTTTTGAATATGCCTCGTGAGTCATTAGTTACGTCTGTTCATGTTTCGACTCTTGTGGGCGATACTATCATTGTGGACCGTGTGTATCGGTCATGTCTTATATCTATTGGGGGTCTAGAGACCCGAGTGGACTTGATGTTACTAAGTATGGTGGCAGTGATAATGTGTGGGCATCATGAGTTATTGTTTGTTTCTATCTTTGGCTTTGATCCAAGTGGGGGATTCCACTAATGATAAGTTAATTACACGATTATGTGTTGTATTGGTTTCGGTTCGAGTTATGTTGGTGAATCAGTTATGACGTACAGAGGTGGAGTCTGGGAATGACTCGGGTGATGGAAATTTCTTCGATACAAGTTGTAATGTACTTTACGGATAGTGGAATTCATTGTATGATGGAGTTGTACTGGTACTTGTAGAGTGTGCAATGTATGAGTGTGCTTGTTGCTTCAAAAGTGTGGATTACTTTTCTAGTATGTGGATTGCAAGCGGGGTCATGTCGTTCTATTTACTTGGTTAGTGTAATTGAAATTGCGTCCAGTAAATGACGTTCGAGAATGATTCAGACGGATTCAAGGTTATATGTTGCGATCGAGGATCTTAAAGGTGTGAGAAGGGCTAGAACTGAGATTTACGGGGAAGGTGTCAAGGCTTGTGGTGTATTTGCATTATCATGGATTCTATCCATCAGTATCAGGAAAGTGAAGTTAATGACTTCAAATTTGCAGGAAGTCTCTTCAGGGTAAGTATTTCTAATATGGTGCATTTGGGGATAATTGAGGGAGTATTCAGCGGCTTATGAGCCTTAGATGGTATATTTTTATGCTCGGGTTTTGTGCTATGAGTTGGGGTTCAGAATTGTAGTATTATGGCAAGAATAAGTATCAATTCGAAGGTAAGTCAGAAGGAACTTGGATAAATAGGACAGCTTGGTAGTAGGTCGGATCGGCATGATAAGGAATATGGTTAGTTCTTTGGGTGTTTATAGGGTAATGGGTTGTTACAGGTGTTTCTTAGCAATTCTCTTGGAGTTTGGTGGCATGTGTAGCTTGGTTGAGTTAGAAGGATTCAGTCCTGGCGGTTTGGTGTTATACAAATGTTATTCGGGAGTTCTTGGTTTCTACCACGGTTAGAAATGTATATTTTTCTCTGGTGTGAAGGTCATGTGATGTATAGTGATTTTGCTTCTAAATAGTATCAATGGAAAGTTCTTGTCTAGTTGGGTACGTAGTTGTTTGTGGCTAGGAAGGGAGCATGAAGTTCTCATATTTATCATAGGATTGCATGGCGTATGCGGTATTTTGTGTATAGTGGAGAGTAGCAAATGTGAGGTCACGGTTCAGTTCTGGAAGGAAGGTCAGAACTGGCAGTTTCAGATGATTAGGTAAAGGATACAACTATTGGATGGCTGGATGGGAGTATACATTCATAAAGGACAATGTGTTTAAGGAAATGTGTTTGAATAAGGGTTCTTCATTGGTGTTACGATGCTCTCTTGTTGTATCGACTACTGGTATTTAAGGTTTCTTGGGGACACAGAGGAATTATGGGGGTATCCCTTGCGGAATGATAAAGTATTAGGGGCATGTTATATATTTGAGTGGTGAAATTGGGATCATATATAGTAATTTGTGCGCCTCATGGATTTTGATACTGGGAGTTTCCATGAACAGATTATTTTTGTAGTTGTGAACTACGAGGATGCGAGCAAAGCTAGTCAGGTGTTAGTATCTGTCATGATTCAGCCATTATGAACCTTTGGAGAGTTATCTGCCTATTGTGGATGACCAGAGTTTATTTGGAATATAATTATTGGTAGGTCAGTATGGGTGTATGTTCTACACTGAGTCGGAATTGTTGACCCCAAATTGCTATTGTTGAGGGATGTAACATTTGATTGCCATTGAGATTATTCATTTTTTGGAATGATCTATGAGCTACCTTTTGGTGTTCGAGGAGTTGTGATCGTTGGTTATATATGTGCGTAGGTTGTAGTTCTATCGGGGCTTTATAGTGAGGTTTTGTTTGATAAGAGGTTATTTACCGGTATTGGGTTGTTATGAGCAGCGATTAGGATTAGGAGTCATTGCTATGAGTGTTGAGTCATGCGGTATAGTATGTGATTTCATCTTGTGTTGCGGATATGGCTTGATACAGCATGTTCAGACTATTTCATCTTATAGTCGTGGAAATTTGATCTAGTGAATGGACTCAGAAGTGGAAATTTAGTTCTAAGGTTTATAGATTAAGATTGGACTTTGAAATTTCAATTGTATTGTGCTATTAGGCCTATATGGGATAAGGTGACGTGGAATCACCTCTGAATATGTGCATGGTAGGTTACACAACAATTTTAGTGGTGTTGGAACAACTCTAGGCACGTTCGAGGACGAACGTATGTTCAAGTGGGGGAGAATGTAACGACCCGGTCAGTCGTTACGTAGAATCTGCATTTATATCTACTTTTATTGCCTCGTCATAAATTGGGTAAATTGTTCTTGATGTGGTAGAGTTGGTAGGCTCAGAATCAGAACAATTATAATGAGAATTTAGTCACTTAGTCTTTAAAAATAGCCTTAAAGTTGGAAAAGTCAAATGAGAGTTGACTTATTAGTATACAACGGAATGCGTATTTTATGGTTCGGATAACTTCATTAAGTGATTTGAGACTTAGGAGTGTGTTCGGAATATTTTTGTGAGGACCGGTGTAGAATTAGGCTGAATGGGCGAAAGTTAGTTTTTGTTAATTTCCGGTCGACAGTGGAAATTAGGCTATCGGAGTCGGAATGGAATTTCAATAATTGGAACAGGTTTGTAATGTCATTTTGGATATGACTGCAAAATTTCAGGTCAATCGGAGTTGTTTTGGATAGTTTCGACATCGTTGGTGGATTTTAAAATTTTCAAAGTTCTTAGGCTTGAATTTGGCGGGATTTTGGTGTTTTGATGTTATTTTTAGTGTTTCAGGAGTGAAACTAAGTTTGAATGATCATATATTATACGTTGGTATATTTGGTTGGGGTCCCGAGGGGCTCGGGATTGATTTGGGATGGTTAACGGGAAGTTCAGAGTTGGAAATATGCAGCAAATTTGCTGCTGGTGCACCACTGCTGGTGTGGTCGCACCTACGGAAGGAGGACCGTAGGCGTGAGGTCCGCAGGTGCGAAGGCCTTGCGTAGGTGCAGATTTGTCTATTCGTGAAGGGGTCGCAGGTGCGGACGAGTGGTCGCACCTGTGGAAGCGCAGGTGCGGAAATCAAGGGTTTAAGTCATGTGTGCAGGTGTGCACCTGGGACCGCAGGTGCTCTAATAAGGCCGCAGGTGCGAAACCCCTGGGCAGGAAGTATAAATTAAAACCCTCCGCGACCATTAAACCTTTTAACACCATTTTTGAACGGGAAAATAGCTTGGAGGCGATTTTGAAGAGGGAATATCAGTGTTCTTCGTTGAGGTAAGTATTTTGGACCCTAAAACTCGATTATATGTGATTAAGGAACATAATATCAGTTTTTAATTCCTGAAAATCAGTAGAAAAAGGTGGGGTTAGGGCGTGAGAATTTGAGACCTTTAGGGATCGATTTGAGGGGTCAAACGAACTCTGATTTTAGAGTTCTTTATATGTATGGACTCATGAGATGATGAAGAACATTTTGGTATAAAATTTTTCGAGTTCCGTGACACGGGCCAAAGGGTCGAGTTTTGGCTAAATTCGGGTTTTATGCTAAAGATGGTACTTTCAAATTGGAATTCCTTACTTATGCATAATTTGATGATAAAAATCTGAACATGGTAGATTTGGAGCGCTCGGAAGTTTATTTGAGAGGCAAGCGGGTTGCAGAGTAGCTTTTCAAGCTAGTTTGAGGTAAGTAATGTCTTTAGATCTTGTCTTGAGGGTATGAAACCACGGACTTCGCATCCTTTTCACGGATTTTGGAATGCAAAGATTGGAAATTTGGAAATATATTCCTTTTTAGGCAACTATTGAGTTGTGAACCCGATTTTTAAAGCCTATGCTTAATAATATTGATATACTTTGATATAATTTGGGCTGCAAGCCATGTTTGGGGCCTAGTACTGATATGCTTACCCCGTGGGGGCTGTTTTTACTATTTTCCTCACTTGATATGTTATGATTTTCACTCAGTCTTTTCTTGATAATTGTTTTGATACTCAGAGTATTTTGATATTATTTCTTGAAGAAAAAAATGAAAGACTGTTTTGGGTCGAGAATCAGGTATAATTATGGCCCGAGTGGCATATTGAGAGCGTCTGACTGAGTGAGGTTGCGGGCCAATATTGTGAGGAAGTTATGATACGTGAGTGGCCGAGGGCCAATATTGTGAGTGATTTAATGCACGATGTGGCTTGTTATAGCGCTTGGGTTGTAGAAGCCCCTCCGGAGTCTGTACACTCCTAGTGAGCGCAGGTACATACTGAGTGCGAGTGGTGCCTGCGGGGCTGATACTGAGTGATTGTGAGGTAGTCTGCTGGGCTGCTACTGAGTGACTGTGAGGTTGCCTTCTGGGCTGATACTGAGTGATGGTGAGGTGCTGAGGAAAATTGTTACAAGAAATGATTATGGCCCGAAGGGCAGATTTATGATGATTTTACTGAGTTTTTGACTGTGATTCACTTCATTTTTTTTTCAAACTGATTTTACTAAGAGTTTTACTGAGATATATTGAAATTATACTTGTTTCAAAGGATTTCTGAAAATTGGTTTTCGAACTTATATATTTGATGAATACTTTATGGTGACTTGTTGTTTTATTGTTTTTGTGAATTGGTGTATTTGTGTTGTGTGTTTCGTATTTCTTAGAATGTGATTTATTTTCATTACTATTGAGTTGGCGTAGTCATCATTACTCCCTGTGCCTCTGTGTGCAGATCCAGGTACCGATTCATAGCAATAGTTGTCTTCGTTCGTATTCAGTAGCTTACGGGATTTAGAAGTAGATGTTCAGCGTCCGCAGCTTCTCCATTTCCCTTCCTTTATTAGTATTAGTATTTATTTCATATAAATTGATTAAGTCATTAGCAGAGTTAATTTTATTTCTTAGATGCTCGTGACCATGTTGACTCCAGTCTTGGGAGTGTTGTTTAGAATGTTATATTATTTTTGCGGCGTAAAGACTTAAGAAAATTATTGTATGCTTTGTTGTTGCTTGTTATTGATTATTGAAGCATTATAATAGAACAGATGGGTAGTTATGTGATGGTTGGCTAGCCTAGTTCCACGATAGGCGCCATCATGACCTGTTAGGATTTGGGGTCATGACAGTATTAGGGTATGGAACTTGTTGGTATGCATGGACGGGGTCCTGGGCACCCTGGGTGTGTTCTGGACGAGTTTCGGATGATTTTCATGGATGTGAACATGTCTGGTTCTGGTGCTTCGCACTTGCGAAATCTTGGAGCGCAGGTGCGGCTCTGCTTCTGCGTGAGCAAGGTCGCTTCTGCGGTCATTGTGGCCTCGGATCTCTCTCATTTCTGTGGAGGCTGGCACACTGGTGCGAAGTCCACTTTTGCGGTATTGCGATCGCACCTACGAAGCAGTTCGCTTCTGTGGTCCTTTTGGGCGCTTCTGCAAGGTCGCTGCTGTGACTACAATTCGGCAGATGCGGCTCCAAACCTAGAAAGTTGAGTTTGCAGATGCGAACATTTTCTCACAAATGCGATTGCGCAGATGCAGTTCTTTGTCCGCAAATGCGGATGTCCTAGGTAGAATTATATAAGTCGAGGGTTTGGCCATTTCCTCCATATTTTGAGTTGTAGACCTCGGTTTTGGGAGACTTTTTGTGGGTTTTTCAAGCTAATCATTGAGGTAAGTGTTTTTCACCTAGAATTTATCATATTCCATGATTACATCTATATTTCTATCATTAAATTAGTGTTTTGAGTTGAGGGAAAATGATGTTGAAGAAAACTTTCAAAATGTAAAATGATGATTTAAGGGACGTAATGGTATCAGAATTTGATAATTTTAGTATGGTTGAACTCTTACCAAAATGGGTGTTCAGGTTTTATGAAATTTGTCAGGTTCTGAGGTGCGGGCACGGGGGTCGACTTTTGGGTTGATTTTTAGTTTTTGATAACGATTGAGGCTTTATGATCCGGAATAGTCTCTTATGAGTTATATTTATGCTTTGAAGTTATTTTGGCTAGATTTAATCCGCCCGGAGGTCATTTCACCTGAGAGGCTCATTTTAGAGTATCATTTTGTCTGCTTTGGGGTAAGTATCTTGCCTAACTTTGTGTCGGGGAAACTACCCCTTAGGGTTTGAGTCTTTTTATGCTAATTGTATCATGTAAAGTCCGTGTGCTCGAGGTGACGAGTGCGTGCACGGGCTTATTTGTTAAAAGTTGACCTTTTAGGGCTCGTAGGTTCTTATGTTCATTAGCTATGAAGTTGTTTTATTATATTAATCTTTTCCCATTTACAAGTTTCACATCTAAGTGTTTTATTTGGAATTAATTACTTCATGTTCCACTCTTATTGCCAATTTGATTCTTGTGTGCCTTAACTGAAGTTGTTGTCTCTTTGATTGCCATGCTATTTTTTCCTAACTGTTTATCTTTATTTGAATTATTACTATATCTTATGTAATGTTTATCCTTAAGTGAGGCCCTGATTATCCTTTTTGTTGCTTATCCTTAATTGTAATTGTTGTGCCTCTTTCGTGAGTGCTAATTCCTAAATAAAGTTGTTTATCCTTTATCATAGTTGCCCTATCCTTATTTGGAATTATCGACTCGTGATATCTCCCTTGTTGAATTGCACTTATGTAGAGGTCATTTCTGCATATTATCTCTCCCTTGTTGAGCTATTGCTAGGTGGTATCGTTATTTTCTGTTGTGTGTTTCCTTATGAGTTCCTTTCTTCTGTTTCTTTGAGTTCTGGAATTTCTAAGTTGATTTATTTGTCGTACTCTTGTGTTATTGTAATTTTTGTTGTTGTACTTGTTGTTGTGATGCACGAGGTTTCTGCCGTGCGGTTGTTATTGTGATGCACGAGGTTTCTGTCGTGTGGTTATTATTGCGATACACGAGGTTTCTAACGTGCGGATGTTATTGTGTTGAACACAAATTCTGTTGTGCTATGTTACTATTGATATTTGCACATGCGGCGTGACAAGGCGGGCTATATATGTGGGTTGTTCATGTGGCAAGACAAGGTGGGAACATTATTATGCACATTTGCCGAGACAAGGCGGGCATTTACTTTATTATTGCGCACGTGGCGATACAAGGTGGGCTATGTCGGGGATTGATTATGATGACTTGTGATGGCTTGGGGGAATTGTTATTGTAGTTACTTGTGTAGTGGCGTGCCTACTCATTGTGAGTTATACTGTGTTCATTTTGTGGGGATCGTTTCTTATGAGTCATTCATTGTTGCTACTCTTACTTATTAAATGGAATTGTGATAGAACACTGGCACAAGCATATACGTAGTTAATCAACCCTAACGATTTAAGAGAACAGATCCTGATGTTAGTGATCATTTCTACACACCCTCGTCCGGTTCTATTGGCACGTGCGTCGTCCGTGTTGTTATTGGTTGTAATGAAGGCACAAAAATTCCAAATGATTAGGGTTCACAAATTGGGACCCGTGAATTATTAACATTTGAGGTTCGGTACCTCGTAGAGATTATTGGATAAAACCTTATGTGAAAGTGGATATTATCATCTAGTTGCTACCTATCTTTCCTTTAATTGAATCCACCGGGTTTAAACTATGTTCAGCTTACTCTTCGGTGTTATTTCTTATGGTGTTCTGTTGTTAGAGGTAGTTTCTATTTCCTATGGTAAGCATTGTATCATTATTGTCATTATGTGTATTTTTTTGTTATACTCTGTTAGTTCTCCACATATATTTGCTCAGGTTATTTAGTCCAGTAGGTGTCTTGATTGTCCCTCGTAACTACTCCTCTTAGGTTAGTCTTGATATTTATTGGGTATCACTATAGTGTAATCATACTACACTTCTGCACATTTTTGTGTAGATCCGGGTATTGCGGAGTCAGTCGATCGTTACCTAGATGTATAGATCTTGCGGTGGAGACTCAAGGTAAACATGTTGCTGCATTCGCAGGCTTCAGAGTCACCTTCTGATTTTGTATTTACACTGTTTTCCCTTATTTCAAAACAGTTATAATTAGAGGTTTCTAGCAAGCGACATAGAGTTTATGACTTATATTACGGGTTTTGGGATTGTAAAATTTTAAAGAGATTCTATTTCGAAATTGTCATATATTAGTTTAGATATTGTTATTATTTAGTTAATGTTAGGTTTACCTGGTCCCTAAGACTAGGTGCCATCACGACACCCAACAGAGGGTAAATTGGGTTGTGACAAGTTGGTATCAGAGCTCTAGGTTCATAGGTGCTACGAGTCATAAGCGAATTTAGTAGAGTCTTGCGGATCATTACGGAGTCGTCCGCACTTTTCTTTGAGAGGCTACCGATTTATTAGGACATTTTTACTTCCTTCATTGCTATCATACGAGTTTATTGGTATCAAATTTTGAGCTTTTATCATTTCATTCTCTCATGTATTGTGAGGACACGAGCTACAGTTACTGATGATGATGCCCTCGGAGCAAGTGACGCTAGAGGCAGAGGCAGAGGCCGGAGAGGAGCACATGCCGCAGCTAGGGCACCTACTAGAGCAATATTTGAAGAGCCGCCAGTAGCTCCGGTTGGGGGATAGGTACCGGAGGTGCCTGCTGTTACCCCCAGACTTCAGGAGACTTCATCACAGTTCCTGGGCATGTTTAGTACATTGGCTCAGGCGGGGAAGATTCTGGTTGCACAAACTACTTCACAGACCGAGGGAGGAACTCAGACTCCCGCCGCCTACACTCCAGAGCAGCGAGTTCATGTTGGTCAGGTTCCAGGAGTTATGGCGACACAACCTGTGGCTCCAGTTCAGCCCATGGTTAGGGCAGCAACATTTGAGGAATAACAACTTAGACTTGCAAGGTTCAAGAAGTATGACCCTCCTACTTTCAGTGGTTTGGCTTCAGAGGATGCACATGGTTTTCTAGAGGAGTGCCATCGCATTCTCCGTACTATGAGTATTGTGGATACGAGTTGGGTTGCTTTTACTAAGTTCCAACTCATGGGAGCAGCTTATCAGTTGTGGCAGATGTATGAGTTGGGTAGCCCGGTCGAGGCAGCTTCACCTGTATGGGCTCAGTTTTCAGAGATGTTTCTGAGAGAGTTTGTACTTTAGTCCCTTCGGGATGCATGGCGAGCAGAGTTTGAGCAGTTGCGCCAGGGCACTATGTCATTTTGAGAGTATGCTATTAGATTCAGTGATTTTGCCAGACATGCACCTGCTTTGGTCATCATAATTAGAGAGCGAGTCTGTAGGTTTATTGAGGGGCTCAGACATGATATTTGGCTCAGCATGGCTCGGGAGTTGGAGTCGTATGTTTTGTTTCAGAAGGTGGTAGGGATCGCTCACCGATAGGAGGGCATGTGGGAGTAGGAGAGAGAGGACAGGTGGGGTCGGGAGAGAGAGAGCAGGCGAGGTCAGGAGAGAGAGGACAGGATGACTAGGAGGCCTCATAGACCGGAGAGATTTACTGGTCCTTATTTTGGAGACAGGGTACGACATGGTAGAGGTTTTGTGGGTCAGCCAATTTAGTTTGCACTTCAGGCTTCAGACGGCGTTTCAGGTACTCATGTGCCTCAGAGTGCCCATAATGCATAGTTTCCACAGCCACGGCAGCAGAGAGGTTGCTTCGAGTGTGGAGATACAGCCACATGGTGAGAGATTGTCCCAGACTCCGGACAGATGTGTCACAGTGGGGTAGTCAGACGAGAAGTGGGTGCCAAAGAGAGGGAGGCCGACCCATTGATGTGTTTCATATAGTAGGCCCAAGGCAGCTGCGCCAGATGATGTCATACAGGTATGATTTTGCTTTGTTGTAGAGGAGCACCATTCGTATTTTGATTCGGTTCTACTTATCGAGGGGATTCCCCTTATTTGTTTCTCCACTTATGATTGAGTTTATGATTAGCAGTCTACTTATTTGTTTGCCCCTGTTGGGAGATTCTATGGAGGTAGCTCGTTTGTATTATTTGTTTTCATTCATTATTTAGAGTTACGAGACTAGAAGAGAATTCATGTTGTCCATTATGGTAGATTTTGATGTGATTTCTAAATAATTTGGTTAAATTTTGTAATTTAGGTGCTCTACTAGGGTGAGAGTTAGTAAGTGTTATGATTTTCATGGCGGAATTGAATTAGTAGAAGTTTTTGGTTGGTATGATGTGTATTCTACTTGTGATTCAGAGTTGAGGGTGAGACCCTCGCGATTTCATGTGATTTGATATGTTTGAACCGGGCTGTGTACCACAGTGGAAATTAAATAAGGATGATATCCTTGTGATTTGTTCATATACTTTGATTCTTCCTTGTAAAATTTATTCGTAGAATGGTACAGATAGAGAGTTGTGCCTGCCGAGCTTGTTTGATAGATCTCTTATGTGTTTCACCTTACATGTTTAGTCATTTTTGTGTTGTGCTTCTTGAGTTTTAGCTTTCAGGGTGTGTGCCCGATGGTGTTAGTTGTGACCTATTGTTTCGGGTGAATAGTTATGAGGTATTCATGTTTCTTGCATCTTTTTTAGTACTGTGGAGGATTGATATAGGGTTCTAATAGATATGGGCATATGAGTGATGTATCACGGTGTGTGGTTGTACTTTATGGGTGTAGGCATAAGTTGTTGCAGTGGGTTGAAGCTGATACCGGGTGTGAATGTAGGAATCGGGTCTTTTGGAGATTAGCGGAAGGTGAGACTTTTGACTTTAAGGCTTATTGTGGTGGAAGGGGTAAATTACTGTTGAGATGGTGTCGTTAGGGTTATGTGGATTGGGGTGATGTGGGGTCACACGAGGGTATATGTTGGATAAATTCATTCAGTGATTTGATGACTTTTGGACTATTCTTGGCACGTTCCAAGACAAACGTTTATTTATGATAGGGAGGATGTAACGACTCGGACGGTCGTTTTGTGAATTAAAGTCATGTTCGGCGGCATAAGTTTTCAACAACTTTGTATAATGTGTTATGACTTGCGTGTGTGTTCGAGTTCGGATTTTGGATGATTCAGGATCAATTTGGAAGACGGATTCTTGTTTTAGAAGCTTAAACGGTAAGAGTTGACCGGAATTTGACTTTTGTGTAAACAACTCCGAAATGGGGCTTTGATGATTTAAATAGTTTCGTATGGTGATCTTAGACTTAGGCATGTGTCTGGATTTGGATTTGGAGGTCCGTATGGTAATTTGGAGCATTCAGCAAAGGTTGGAAAAGTTGAAGTTTGGAATGTTGAGAGGTTTGACCAAGAGTTTATCTTGGTGATATTGTATTGGTAAAAAAGAGTCTCACCCGTAAGCCAGCTTTTGACAACTCAGCCAGTCACGTAGACATAGGAAAACGCGACAGCTAGACGTGACTCCTTCAAGAGATATGGTACAAAGAGGCACGGTTCAGTAAACCCACGAACTTATCAGCCACGGGAACTCAATTTGATCAAAACGGGAGAGAGGCACTGTCAGAATGAATCTAGACAAAGCTACGAGCATATTCAGGGACCCACAATTGATTACTCGAATGTTATGTAATTGAACCCCAATTACCGTTATCCTTTGTAACGCCTCATTAATGTCATAATTAGTCATTAATGAGTAACCATAGCAAGAGTCGTACGTTATAAGAATCTCCTATATAAGGGAGGGGAATACAGCTTGNTTTTAGCCAAAGGGTCTAATTCTTTGGTCAAACAAATTGGTTCTGTTATCGGGAACTCTGATAATCTTTGTTTACTTTCCAAGAGATATCCTTTGAATTATGTCAAACTCCAACGACAACAACCAGCAAAGAAGTGGAACCCCAGTTCCAATCACCTTCAGGAACCCCACGTGGTTCGAGGGAACAATCCCCAGAAAGATCCAATAACAACAATGGTAATAATGATGAAATTATGGAACAAGATCGTGTAAAGAAAATGATTGCAGAGTATATGAGCAAAGCTTTGCGAGAATTTGCGAGAGGATTACCGGCAGCGTTGCCTACACCGCTGACGCCACCTCCCAATAACACCATCACCATGGAAAATTCTCAATATGGGTTGGCAAACTCAGGAAGAGGAGATACTCCTAATGAATCTCTCGAAATGAGACCAGGTATATCTAATAACTCAGAATTACAATATTTACTGCTAACCAAGCAGAAACAGATGAAGGAGCAGAACGATCGCATTGAACAAATTCGTGGTGTACCACCTATCATCAAAGGCATCGATGTTGATAGATATTCTCAACAACCTTGGAAGCCAAGTGCGGCACCTTTGCCTATACCCAAGAAGTTTAAAATGCCTGACGTTCCCAAATATGATGGAACAACTGACCTACGCGACCATGTGACTGCTTTCACTACTGGGGTAAAAGGCAACGATTTAACGAAACAAGAGATTGAATCAGTCCTTGTCAAAAAATTTGGGGAAACACTTACCAAAGGGGCTCTAACCTGGTATTCTCTTCTCCCTGAAAATTCTATTAACTTTTTTACTGAGCTTGTAGATTCGTTTATAAAAAGCACACTCTGGTGCACAAAAAGTTGAGAAGAAAATAGAAGACATATTCAAAATAAAACAAGGAGACACGGAACTACTCCGTGAGTTCATAGATAGGTTTCAACGAGAAAGAATGCAGTTACCGAGGGTGCCTAATAATTGGGAAGCCATGGCATTTGCAAGAAACTTGAATGATAAAAGCTCAGAAGCCACCAGGCGACTTAAGGAGAATCTAAGAGAATTCCCCCCAACAACATGGAACGATGTATATAACAGGTACAGTACTAAACTTAGAATAGAAGAAGATATCATTGCTCGTTCGAGAGACGAAGATCATTCCAGATCCAGACGTCCTGAATCAGATAGAAGATCAGGTAAAAACAGATACGATCTTGACTTAGGACCCTCGGGACACGATATCCGCCCCAGGTTCGAAAACACTAGGTCGGACTATAGACCACAAGGAAGAGATGTAGTCTCATCCTCGTCTAGATCTAGAAAAGATCGAGATGAACGACCTAGAGGTAGTACTCAAATTGGGGATCATACCTTTAATGTAAGTACTACTGAACTTGTCTCAATATTGAAGAACATGGGAGACAAGGTTAAGTGGCCCAAAGAGATGCGGTCAAATCCAAGTAGAAGAAACCCAGATCACTGGTGTGAATTTCACAACAATCATGGGCATAAAACTGTGGATTGCAGATTTTTACAAGGAGAAGTAGAAAATTTGTTAAAACAGGGCTATTTAACATTATTGTTTAGTGATAAAGGTAAACAGGCATACATGAGGAACAGGCAGGAGCCCCCAAAGCCTCCTTCTCCAAAATGAACCGTTAACGTAATACACGGGGGTGAAAAAGTAAACAGAGTGATTTGCAAAACAACCACAAAGTTCACAATTACACATGGGAAACGTGCTCGCGGAGAAAATGATATAACCTTCGATGATGCAGATAGCAGCGGATTAATGCTTCCGCATAGTGATGCTCTGGTAATATCTTTACTTATTCATGACACTAACGTAAAAGAGTGTTGATTGATCCAGGCAGTTCAGTCAATATCATTTTTCTAAGAGTCGTGGAAGAAATGCTACTGGGGAATCAAGTAATCCCAAAAGCACGAGCCATATCAGGGTTTGATAACTCTATAGTTATAACAAAAGGAGAAATTGAGCTTAGCACTTATGCTGAGGGGTGATCAAAAGAGCTAGATTTCAAGTCATTGATACTCACATGGCTTATAACGTGATCATTGGAAGACCATGGATCAACGACATGAAAGAGATACCCTCCACGTTGCATCAAGTAATTAAATTTCCCTCTGAATGGGGGATTCAACAAATCAAAGGAGATCAACAGACCGCAAAAAATATAATTTATGTGGTACAATACAACAAGAAAATAGAGGTGGAAGAATTACGAGATAAGGAAGTCTCCCAAGCAGGTATCACCTCCCAAACAGGCATGGAAGAAATTGTTGCCTAAATAGGTATGGAAGGTATTATTGCTGAAACAGGTACGAAAGAAAATACATACGAGAAGGAAAATCAAGTTACCACAGAAGGTATACTATACCGCACAGAAACAGATTCCAAAGCGGACGTCATTCATGAACCGGAGGAAGACGAGCACATCAAAACAACTACGGAAGAGCTCGAAGTTGTTCCATTGTCTGAACAAAAGCTTGAGCAGAAAGTGTATATAGGCACGAGGTAGACTCCGCTCGAAGAGGTAATTTAATTGATTATTTAAAGGCTAACGCTGACTGTTTTGTGTGGTCCCACTCAGATATGACAGGCATCCCACAAAAAGAGATGACCCATAAACTAAATGAAGATCTATCCTTCGTACCTGTTAAGCAGAAAAAAAGAAAGAAAGGGTCATTCAAGAACCAAGTGATCGACGAAGAGGTACAAAAACTCTTGAAGATTGGTTCGATACGAGAGGTAACGTACCCTAACTGGTTAGCAAACACCGTGGTAGTACCTAAAAAGAATGGCAAGTGGAGTGTATACATAGATTATACTGATTTAAAAAAAGCATGCCCCAAAGATTCATTCCCATTGCCTTATACAGATCAAATGATTGATGCCACCGTAGGTCATGAACTATTAAGCTTTCTAGATACATATTCTTGTTATAATCAGATTAAAATGGATCCTTTTTGCCTAAAAAATGCTGGAGCCACCTATCAAAGGTTAGTGACCAAGATGTTCCAAGAACATCTGGGAAAAATGATGGAGGTTTACATTGATGACATGTTGGTAAAATCAACACAAGCACAAGATCATTTCCAGCACCTCTCTACTACTTTTGATATTTTACGCAGGTATAATATGAAGTTAATTCCAGAGAAATGCACTTTTGGAGTGCAATCAGGCAAATTTCTGGGTTTCCTTGTATCAAAATGAGGAATAGAGGTAAATCCCGCTCAAATTAAAGCCATAGAAGAAATACCTGATGTCTTAACAAATAAAAAGAAAGTTCAAAGACTGAGAGGGAGAATAGCATCTTTGGGTAGGTTTATTTCTAGATCTTCCGAAAAAAGTTCTAAATTCTTCTTAGTTCTCAAAAAGCAGAATCGGTTCGAATGGACTGAAGAATGTCGGCAAACCCTCAAGAACCTGAAGATTTATCTATCGAAACCACCATTTCTTTCAAAGCCAAAAGAAGGGAAAAGATTGTACATCTACCTGGCTGTCACAGAAATTGTTGTAAGTGCAGTATTGGTAAGAGAAGAAAAAGGTAAACAATCACCAATCTATTATGTAAGTAAAACTTTGCTAGATGCTGAGACTAGATATCCATATCTAGAAAATTTAGTCTTAGCTTTAATAATGACATCTAGAAAATTACGACCCTATTTTCAATGCCACCCAATCACTGTTGTGACCTCATATCCTTTAAGAATATTATTCATAAAAAAGAATTGTCAGGAAGATTAGCTAAGTGGGCCATATAATTAAGTGAGCATGAGATAATCCATCAGCCTAGGACTGCAATTAAGTCTCAAATACTAGTTGATTTTGTTGTTGACTTTAGTAATAGCATTGTATCTGAAGTAAAAAAAGAGTTACAACTCTTTAACGGTGTTAATCCAGGCCTATGGACCTTGTTCACCGATGCTTCTTCAAATATAAAAGGTGACGACTTAGGCATAGTCTTGATATCACCCACGGGTGAAAAGACGCGGCAAGCTATAAAGTATTATCCTATCACTAACAATGAAGCAGAATACGAAGTTGTTATTCCAGGGATTGAACTTGCACGGGAGATCTCAATCAAGCAAACTGTGATCAACAGCGATTCCCAACTGGTAGTAAATAAGATACAAGGGACTTACATCACTCGAGAGACTAGAATGCAACAGTATCTTGAAAAAGCACGAGAGCTCGTGAGACAATTCAAAACATGGAATGTAGTGCAAATATCTAGAGAGGAAAATGCAGAGGCAGATGCATTAGCTAACCTCCCAACAGTCACGGAAGTAACGAACAAAGACAATACAATTGTCTTTCAACTATTTCATTCAATAATAGACCAGGAAAGGAATTAGGTAACTTTCAACAACCTAACCCGGGACTGGAGAAACGAAATTCTTATTTTTTTGCAGAATGGCACCGTACCTGAAGACAGGAAAGCGGCTCAAGCATTACGCTGCAAAGCTACACAATACTGCCTTATTCGCAACTTACTTTATCGCAAGATGTTCGGAGGACCCCTAGCTAAATTCCTCGGACCTAGCCAAACGGAATTTGTGATGAAAGAAGTCCATGAAGGACACTGTGGAAATCACTCAGGGGCGAGATCCTTAGTGAAAACACTAATCAGAGCCGGATACTATTGGCCTAAGATGGAAGAAGAAGTTGAGAATTTAGTATCCAAATGTGACAGATGCCAAAGATTTGCCAATAACATGCATTGACCAGCGGAATAATTACATCCAATAATATCTCTATGGCCTTTCATGAAATGGGTTATGGACATAGTAGGACCTCTTCCCACAGCTAAAGGGCAGGTACGGTTTTTACTCGTACTAACCGACTATTTTACAAAATGGGTAGAGGCAGAAGCATTCAAACAAGTACAAGAAAAGAAAGTTAAAAGCTTTTTATGGCGAAACATAATATGCCGCTTTGGAATACCAAAGGAAATCATGTGTGATAATGGCCCACAATTCATAGGCTCGCAAATCACAGAATTCTTCAAAAGTTGGCAAATCAAGTGGATCACCTCAACGCCGTACCACCCCGTGGCTAATGGTCAAACTGACTTAACGAATAAGGTCATCATCAACAATCTAAAAAAGCAGCTGAATAAAACCAAAGGAAACTGGTCTGATGAGTTACCAGCGGTACTATGGGCATACATAACAACTTCAAAAATAGCCACGGGAGAAACTCCATTCACACTTGTTTATGGCTCATAAGCCTTAATACCAGTGGATATTGGCGAACCAAGCATAAGGTTCTCAACAGCAATGGAAGGTGAAAATGACGATGAATTAAGGACCAACCTGGACCTGCTCGAACCACGGAGAGAAGCAGCGTTAATGCGGATGGCAGCTCAAAAACAAATCATAGAGCGTTATTACAACCGTAAAGCTCATCTCAGGTACTTTAAAATTGGGGACTTCGTCCTCAAAAAAGTCTTTCAATCAACAAAAAAAAGCAGGTGCATGAAAGCTAAATCCAAACTGGGAAGGACCTTACAAAATCCAAGGCATAGCTGGGAAAGGCGCTTATGAGCTAGAAGCTATGGACAGCAGAGTTCTACCAACAAGTTGGAACGCCATCCATCTGAAGAAGTATTACTTCTAAAAGAAAAGAATACCCACCATCAGGTATCACACGTTCGATTTTATTTTGAAAATTTAAAAATTTTACTAACTTTTTTAGATGAAAGGCATAAAGCTAACCCATCACTAGATGATGATATTAGACATGCAAAGACACGAGGAAATAACACAATTCCCGGTTTAGGGTTACACTTTCTGATGGACGTTTTAAAAGGGTTAAGAAGTCATCATCTAAAAAACTATATACCTTCGAGTCCAGAATGTTTTTCCTTTTCAGGAAAAGGACCACAAGGAAGGAATAATCAAGTGCTCAAGATTTCATTCTTCAAAGCTCAAACACTTGGGGGACTATACAGTTTGGAAGGCTAAGACGAAGCAAAGAAAACTATCAGAAAGTCAAAAGCTCGAGCTTAAAGACCCATCTACCCAACGAGACAAAGTGACACGAGCAAAATCGAAAGGAATCAAAAGATCCATCCAAATACAAAGCCTAATTTAAAAAGCAAAAACCTTCGAACATATTCAGGTTGAAAGGCAAAATGTTAGTCACGAGAACGAAATGTACATCTTTTCAAAACTGTTGTAACAAAAACAGTTAGGGGTAAAAGATCATCATCAATATACTCATTCAAACAAACTATTCTCGAATAAAACATTTATGGATGAAAGATCTAAATCCTTGTAGTTGTTCAAAAATCTGTTATCAAATAAAAACAATTACGAATAAGAAAACATTTCCCTTGTACTTATTAGAAAATTGTTTCCAAAACAGTTGCAGGCAAAAACCCCAATCTTTATAAAAATGTTTACTAGTAAAAAACAGTTATTTCATTGTATTAATATCAAAAAATTGTTACCTATGAAAAACAGTTACGAAATACAAGAGTATATCAAAATCTGTTAAACAAAAAATAGTTGCAAGCGTGAGTTTTAGACGATAACCAAACACATGTAAAATTTCATGAAAGTTCAAACAAAAAACTTTCCTTGGAAACATTCTTAAACATATGTAAAATTCGTATCACTCTATTGCATTATCATGAAGTTGAGACGTCTTCTTCATGTCAGTTATAAAGGGCCCTCTTCCATAAACTATGCCTATTACAAAAAGGCACGCATTTAATATGACACCGTGCCTATTATAAAAAAGGTACGAGTAGTCTAAAGCATTCCACATGCAAAACTCGTAGGTAAAACTAAAACCTCAAAAAATAAAGCATGCAAAAGACTTAAAGAGTGAAGCAGAAACTCAACAAAAGTCGAACTAACATTTATATATTAAAACGGCTAAAACTAAGTATTAACTTATACTTAGCCGTATAAGATTTTTATATTTACATTGTGGTGCCCCTAAGTTCTCATTTGGGGACATAAAGGAAATTCAAATTTACCCCTGATGGGACTGGGGGTAATCACCAATTGATATAAAGAAAAAAGAAAAAAGGGGTTAAGCAACTAGATATTTTCAAGAGAGGGGTTGACTTCAGTGGCAGAAGGAGCGGGAGAAACTTGGGATGAAGAGGCATGAGCGGCTGGAATATCACCATCAGGTGAAGAGAGTTTATGACCTTGTTGAGCCTTCTCCATGGCTTCCTTAGTTTTATCTATTTCGGCACTAAGGTCAAAACCCTCTTGACTCATTTCCATTAATGTGTCAAGGCGAGAATTCATATACGCCCAGCTCACATCGACAGCAGCCGCCTCTTCCAAATCTTCATAATCTTTTGCCCACACTTGGAGCTCAGCCCTCCACCCGTCCTTCTCCGCCTCCGCAGCTTCATGAGCGGCCCTTAATGGAACAATCGACTCCTCTAAAGTTTGAGCTTTGTCTAAAGCCCTTCGAAGATCTTCTTGAATACGAGTGAGTGATTGCACGAGCTCGCCTGAGTATTCTTCCTTCTGCCCCAGCAAGTTCTTCAAGTCTCTAATCTCCTTTGAGGCACAGGACAGCTGCTCCACGAACGAAGACTCCAGAACACTCTTATCTTTGTCAGCTTGACTGCAAGAAGCCCGCTCCACTGCTAGTTCTACTGCCATAAGTCTCATCTGCCGCTTCAAGGTACTTTTTTCCTTTTCTAAAGCGTCCATGTCAATCCTTAGTCTATCATACTATGCTTTCCAATTATCAACTTCTGCCTGCAACTCTCTTGTCTCTTGGTTTGTGTTTGAAATCCTCTTCATAAGCTCCACGCCTATGCGGTTAATCTACAAGAAATAAACCAGTCAGATATGGTAAATTTCATATACGAGAGTGAAAGAGGATAACTTACACCACACCTTCAAAGGGGTATGCACGACCTCATTGGCCCATGTAAGAGCCCGTGGCTAGCTAGCTTTGCTTTCTCAGCAGGACCTATCAAAGGCTTGAGCCACACTTCGGGATCACCGGTCTTCTTGAAAAGGTTTCCCTCAACTGGAACCTTTATTACCACCTGCCGCATCTCTCTACTGGAAGACCCTAATTCCCTAACGGATGGCATGGAAGCAGGCAGAGATGGAACAACAACAGGCACGGAAGGTTGAGGAGCTGGAGAAGCCACGGGCAAAGAAGCAGGCACGGAAAATTGAAGGTTTGAAGAAGTTACAGGCAAAGCAGCATCAGAAGTTGAGATAGCCAAAGGAATAGACGAAATAGCTTTTCTCAAAGAAGCAGGAAAGATAGCAGCCAAAGGGACGTCGTCAGGAGCAAGATAATTACCATCACGAAAAGGGGAATGTGGAACATCATCAAAGACAGGGGGCTCAATCACAAACATGGAAGGCAAGGTTGAGGCAGCAGGCTCATCATCTAAAACCATTCGCCTTCTCCGTGGCTTGTTCAATAAAGCGCCCTCTTCCTCTTCCTCTTCCTCTATGGAACGAGACTCACTAACCTTCCTCTTCGAGGAAGATGAACCAACAATAATTACCTGGGCTTGAGCCTAGGACATCTTCAGGATAGAGGAAGCAGACACCCCACGAGCAGAGAATTCTATTAAAAAGAAAAAAAAAGGTTAAACGACAAAAAAAAAGACTCGAGTAAGGAAATAAGCAAGAACAAAAGCTTCACTTACCGAAGGTCTTTACTTGCCAACCATACCTCCTAGCGAGGTACTTCCAAGATCTTTCTTCTGAAGGAGCAACAGCTAACAATTTTTCTACCCAATCATGAATATCGAAGACATTCTCAACAGTATTCATGATTGCTGAGAAAAGAAAAATAAGCAGATAAGGTGTTAAATAAAACATCTCAAGTCAAAACAAGAAAAAGTAAATGCGAGCTAAAGCATACTCACGTGTGCGATTCCACTTCTCAGGGAAGGTAAGATTTTCTTCACCCACAAAACCAGCAGTGGGTACAGCAACATACCGGAGGTACCAACCCCAATCCTTATCCTCTCTAGGGGTTACCAAAACTCTTTTTCTTCTAGCAGTCAAAGTAAAAACCCCTTCACGAAATAAGGAAGGAGAGTAGAGGTGAATAAGATGGTTGAAGGTAAAAGGAACCGAATCTAAAGAAGCCAAACTCCTAAGGCATACGACAACTCGCCACACAAGCGGGCCAACTTGTCCTAAGCAGATATTGAAAAAACGGCAAAACTCATTATAACTGGGTCAATGGGGGGTCTAAACCCTAAAGTGAAAGGATACGTATAAACAAAAGAATATCTCGTCTTGTAAGACGTTATTATTTGATTACAATTCGGAATATAGACAGGAAAGTCAGATTTCCAAAAGCATTCCCTACGAACAAGGGAAATCTGACCCTCAGTAATAAGGATTGGGTATCTTTCTACACTATCAAGAAAAGAAGATTGATCTACAAGAACTTGACTATCCCTAGCGAAAACAAACTCAGTAGGGACAATTTCATCGACTCCGAGTTCACGAAGGCGTTCACCTCTACCTCTAGACAAAGACCGAGAAACCCTAAATCTCGGAGAAACTAGAGATCTAGTGGAAGGAGAAGGAACTATCTGAGAAGAAGAAGAAGAGCCCCTCCAAGGAGTGGATCCTAGACTTCTAAGTATACCACCCCTCTGACTCCTAGTCGGAGCAGAAGAAGGCGCTAAACTTTCAATATCTATTATTCTTTAAGGTTAGTTTGAAGAAGACATGTTTACAAAGGCAAAGAAGAAAGTTCTTTACAAAGACAAAGTTAAAAAAGTGTTTCGAGGAAGCAAAGAAAATAAAACATGATTTTATACTTGAGACAACCATCAAATATGAAGAAAAAAAGGAAAATAATGATGAAAAGTCATAATTGAAGATGTCACTTCGGGACTGTCACAGCTGCAAAAAGCCCTAAAAGGTGCTGTAAATGCAGAACCAATCCGAAAAGGACACATGGTATGAGCAGTAAATGGAAGTGACAAATGATGCCTATGGTGCAGAGAAGGATACAATGATTCAAGGAAAAGCGGAAGCAAAATATTCCCGCCATAAATGAATATCCACTTAGCAAATATTAATCATTAAATATATGGTAAGTGGGGGACAATCTGTATTGGTAAAAAATAGTCTCACACGTAAGCCAGCTTTTGATAACTCAGCCAATCACATAGACACAGGAAAATGCAATAGCTGGACGTGACTCCTTGAAGAGATACGGTACAAAGAGGCACGGTTCAGTAAACCCACGAACTTATCAGCCACGGGAAACTCAACTTGATCAAAACGGGAGAGAGGCACGGTCAGAATGAATCTAGACAAAGCTACGAGCAGATTCAGGGACCCACAATTGCTTACTCAAATGTTATGTAACTGAACCACAATTATCGTTATCCTTTGTAACCCCTCATTAATGTCATAATTAGTCATTAATGAGTAACCATATCAAGAGTCGTATGTTATAAGAATCTCCTATATAAGGGAGGGGAATACGGCTTGTAAAGGCATCTGATTCTCAAATACAATCAACGTCAATCTTTTATTTCTGTAATATTTTCTATTATTCATTTTTCCCATTATCTTGATTATCAGTAACCCGTATTCATCTTAAAAATAAGCTTTAGTAAAAGGGTCTAATTCTTTGGTTAAACAGATATCGGGGTTGGAATGTGATTCCAAGAGTTAGAACCGCTCCTTTATGTCATTTGGGACTTGCCTGCAAACTTGACGTCATTCCGAGTTGATTTGATAGGTTTCGACGCGAGTTTTAGAAGTTGGGAGATTTGAAAGTTCAAAAGTTTGATTCATGGTGCGATTTGTATTTTTGACATTGTTTGATGTGATTTGAAACCTCGAGCGGGTCCGTATTATGGTATGGAACTTGTCGGTATGCTTGGACCGGGTCCCGAGGGACCCAGATGTGTTTCGGACGAGTTTCGGATGATTTTCATGGATGTGAACATGTCTGGTTCTGGTGCTTCGCACCTGCGACATCTTGGAGCGCAGGTGCCGCTCTGCTTATACGTGATCCTGGTCGATAATGCGGTCATAGTGGCCTGGGAGCTGGCTCTCTTCTGCGTAGACTGGCACGCTGGTGCGAACGCCACTTTTGTGGTATAGCGATTGCACCTGCGAAGCAGTTCGCTTGTGTGAGGTCGCTAGTACGACTACAATTCCGCAGATGTGAATCCAGGCCTAGACAGTTGAGTTTGTAGATGCGAACATTTTCTCGAAAATGCGATTGCGCAGATGCGCTTCTTTCTCCGCAAATGTGGAAGTCCTGGGCAGAATCATATAAGTCGAGGGTTTGGCCATTTTCTCCATATTTTGAGTTGTACACCTCGGTTATGGGAGATGTTTCGTGAGTTTTTCAAGCTAACCATTGGGGTAAGTGTTCTTCACCTAGAATTTATTATATTGCATGATTACATCTTTATTTCTATCATTAAAATAGTTTTTTGAGTTGAGGGAAAATGAAGATTTTGAAGAAAACTTTCAAAATGTAAAATGATGATTTGAGGGAAGAAATGGTATCGGAATTTGATAATTTTAGTATGGTTGAACACGTATCAGAATGGGTATTCGGGTTTTGTGAAATTTGTCGGGTTCCGAGGAGAGGGAACGGGGGTCGACTTTTGGATTGATTTTTTGTTTTTGATGAAGATTGAGGCTTTATGCTCCGAAATAATCTCTTATGAGTTTTATTTATTCTTTGAATTATTTTGGCTACATTTGAGCCGTCTGGAGGTCATTTCACCCGAGAGGTTCATTTTAGAGTATCGGACTGTCTACTTTGAGGTGAGTATCTTGCCTAACCTTGTATAGGGGAAACTACACCTTAGGATTTGAGTCTTTTTATGCTAATTGTATCATGTAAAGTCCTTCTACGCGAGGTAACGAATGCGCGCGCGGGCTTATTTGTGGAAAATTAACCTTTTAGGGTTCGTAGGTTCTTATGTTCATTAGCTATGAAGTTGTTTTATTATATTAAGTGTTTCCCATTTACTAGTTTCTCCTCTATGTGTTTTATTTGGAATTAAATTCTTCATTTTCCACTCTTATTGCCTATTTGATTCTTGGGTGCCTTAATTGAAGTTGTTTCCTCTTCGATTGCCATGCTATCTTTTCCTAACTGCCTATCTTTATTTGAAATCATTATTATCTTTATGTAAATGTTTATCCTTAATTAAGGCCCTGATTATCCTTTATGTTACTTATCCTTAATTGTGTTGTGCCTCTTTCGTGAGTGTTAAATCCTAAATAAAGTTGGTTATCCTTTATCATAGTTTCCTTATCCTTATTTGGATTTATCGACTCGTGATATCTCCCTTGTCGTTGCACTTACGTGGAGGTCATTGCTACACAGTATATCTCCATTGTTGAACGATTGGTATGTGGTATTGTTATTTTCTGTTGTGCCTTTCCTTATGAGTTTGTTTCTTCCGTTTCTTTGAGTTCTGGAATTTCTGAGTTAATCTATTTGTCGTACTCTTGTGTTATTGTCATTGTTGTTGTTGTACTTGTTATTGTGATGCACGAGGTTTCTGTCGTGGGGTTGTTGTTTTGATGCACGAGGTTTCTACCATGTGGTTGTTATTGTGATGCACGAGGTTTCTGTCGTGCGTATGTTAATGTGTTGCACGAGGTTTCTGTCGTGCTATTGTTAATATTGATATTTGCACATGCGGCGTGACAAGGCGGGCTATATATGTGGGTTGCGCATGTGGCAAGATAAGGTGGGAACATTATTATGCACGTGTGGAGAGATAAGGCGGGGATTTACTTTATTTTGGCGCACGTGGCTAGACAAAGTGGGCTATGTCGGGGATTGATTATGATGACTTGTGATGGCTTGGGGCATTGTTATTGTCTTTATTTGTGTAGTGGTATGCCTACTCTATGTG
Organism: Nicotiana paniculata; assembly: GCA_005239505.1. NCBI lineage: Eukaryota > Viridiplantae > Streptophyta > Magnoliopsida > Solanales > Solanaceae > Nicotiana > Nicotiana paniculata. The sequence continues at coordinate 26,373 of ML334717.1, forward strand.
ATTTATACTGTGTTCATTTCGTAGTGATTGTTTCTTATGAGTCATTCATTGTCGCTACTCTTACTTGTTGACTGGAAGTGTGATAGAACACTGGCACAAGCATACACGTAGTTAATCACCCCTAACGATTTAAGAAAATGGATCCTGATATTGGTGATCATTTCTACACACCCCTGTCTGGTTCTATTGGAACGTGCGCCGTCCGTGCAGTTATTGATTGTAATGAAGGCACAACAATGCCAAGTGCTTAGGGTTCACAAATTGGGACAAGTGAATTATGAATATTTGAGTTTCGGTACCTCGTGGAGATTATTGGATAAAACCTGATGTGAAAGTGGATATTTTCATCTAGTTGCTACCTGTCTTTCCTTTAATTGAATTCACCGAGTTTAAACTGTGTTCAACTTACTCTTCGGTGTTATTTCTTGTGGTGTTCTGCTGTTAAAGGTAGTTTCTATTTCCTATGGTAAGCACTATATCATTATTGCCATTATGCGTATTTTTTTGGTGTACTCTGTTAGTTCTCCACTTATACTTGCTCATGTTATTAGTGGGGTCTTGACTGTCCCTCGTCACCACTCCTCTGAGGTTAGTGTTAATACTTGTTGGATACCGCTGTGGTATACTCATACTACACTTCTGCACATTTTTGTGCAGATCTAGGTATTGCGAAGTCAGTCGATCGCTAGCTAGCTGTACAGATCTTGCGGCGGAGACTCAAGGTAAACTTGTTGCTGTGTTCGTAGGCTTCGAAGTCACCTTCTGATTTTGTATTTACACTGTTTACCCTTATTTCAAAACATTTGTAATTAGAGGTTTTCTAGAAAACTCCGAAGAGTTTATGACTTGTACTACCTGTATTGAGATTGTAAAATTTTAAAGAGATTTCTAATTCACAATTGTCATATGTTAGTTCAAATATTGTTGCTATTCAGTTAATGTTAGGCTTACCTAGTTGTTAAGACTAGGTTCCATCACGACACCCAACGGAAGGTTAAGTGGGTCGTGAAAGATAGATACCAGTATGCCATAAAGCCTGACGATCTTGCGGATATAAACTCGAGCCCACTACTCGGAAGAATTGGTAGTCATCACAGGAATGAAATGAGCTGATGTGATCAGTCTATCCACAATCACCCAAACTGCATCAAACTTCCACTGAGTCTCTGGAAGCCCAACAACAATGTCCATTGTGATCCGCTCCTATTTCCACTCTGAAATCTCTAATTTCTGAAGCAATCCACCTAGTTGCTGATGCTCATACTTCATCTACTGGCAATTTAGACACTGGGCCACATACTCTACTATGTCCTTCTTCATTCTCCTCCACCAATAATGCTGCCTCAAGTCCTGATACATCTTTGTGGCACCCAGATGAATGGATTACCGTGAACTGTGAGCCTCCTGGAGAATCAAATCACGCAATCTGTCTGCATTGGACACACATAGTCTGCCCTGCATCCTCAAAGAACCATCATATCCAATAGTGACCTCTTTAGCATCACTGTGCTGAACTATGTCTCTAAGGACAAGAAGATGGGGGTCATCATACTGACGCTCCTTGATATGATGATCATAAAGAGAAGGCTGAGAGCCTAAACAAGCCAACACTCGACTCGACTCAGAAATATCCAATCTAACAAACGGGTTGGCCAAGACCTGAACATCCCACGCCAATGGACTCTCTGCTGCTGGTAGATATGCTAAGCTCCCCGAACTCTCCGCCATGCGACTCAAGGCATCGGCCACCACATTGGCCTTCCCGAGATGGTACAAAATTGTAATATCATAATCCTTAAGCAGCTCCAACCACCTCCGCTGACGCAAGTTAAGATCCTTCTGTTTGAACAGATGTTGCAAACTCCGGTGATCGGTGTAGATATCATAAGGGGCACCGTACAAATAGTCCCGCCAAATCTTCAAGGCATGAACAATAGCTGCTAACTCAAGGTCATGGACAAGATTTTTCTTTTCATACAACTTCATCTGTCTGGACGCGTAGGCAGTCACCCTACCGTCCTGCATCAACATTGCACCAAGACTAATCTGCGATGCATCACAATATATAGTATATAGACAATACCAATACTGGGGATGTAGTCAAAGTTGTTTTGAGCTTCTGAAACCTCTCCTCACACTCCTCTGTCCACCTGAATAGAGCACCCTTCTGGGTTAGCCAGGTCATACGTGCTGCAATAAACGAGAAACCTTCTACAAATTAACGGTAATACCCCGCCAAGCCAAGAAAACTCCGGATCTCCATAGCTGAGGACGGTCTAGGACAACTCTACTCTACTTTCAACTTCTTCGGATCCAACTTGATCCCCTCACCCGACACCATATGACCCAAGAATGCCAATGAGTCTAGCCAGAACTCACACTTTGAGAATTTTGCATATAACTTCTTTTCTCTCAAGGTCTGAAGGACAGTCCTCGGGTGCTGCTCATGATCCTCCCGACTCCGAGAGTACACCCGAATGTCGTCAACAAATACTATGACGAAAGAGTCAATATAGGGCCAGAATAGACTGTGCATCAAATGCATAAATGCTACTGGGGCGTTGGCCAACCCACATAAAAAAGGCGTAATGACCATACCCAGTCCTGAAAGCAGTCATTGGGATATCTGGATCACGAATCTTCAACTAATGATAGCCTAAACGCAAGTCAGTCTTGGAAAACACTCTGGCACCCTGTAACTCATCAAATAAGTCATCAATATGAGGCAATGGATACATGTTCTTCACTGTAACTTTGTTCAACTAGCGATAACCAATGCACATATGCATAGAACTATCCTTCTTCTTCACAGACAAGACCGGAGCACCCCCAAGGTGACACACTGGGCCGAATGAAGCACTTATCGATCAACTCATGTAACTGCTCCTTCAACTCCTTCAACTCAAGAGGAGCCATACGATATGGAGGAATAGAGATGGGTTGATTGCCTAGAAACAAATCAATACCAAGTCAATATATTTGTCGGGTGGCATGCCCCGAAGATCAGCTGGAAATACATCTGGATAATCCCTCACCACTGGGACTGACTCAACCGTAGGGGTATCAATACTGACATCTCTCACAGAAGCTAGATACGCGCCACACCCTTCTCAAACAGTCGTTGAGCTTTAAGAAATGAAATAACTTTGTTGGGAGTAGACTCTAAGGTACCTCTGCACTCTAATCGCGGTAATCCTGGCATAGCCAGTGTCAGAGTCTTGGCGTGACAATCAAGAATGGCATAAGGGGGTGACAATCAGTCTATCCCCAAACTAATATCAAATCTACCATACTAAGCAATAATAAGTCGGCTCTGGTCTTAAAACCACTAAGACCACCAAACACGACCAATACAATAGGTCAACAATAATTGAATCTCCCACATGTGTATACACATAAACATGAAAACTCAAAGAATCACGGGCCACACCCAAATACATAGCAAAATAAGAGAACACATAGGACTATGTGGAGCCTAGATCAAATAAAACTAACGCATCTCTATGACAGGCCGGAACAATACATGTAATGACAGAATCGAAAGCAACTGCCTCTGTATGAGCAGGAAGAACACAATATCTGGCCTGGCCTCCCCCTTTAGGGCAACCTCGACCTGCCCGACCTCCACCTTGAGCTGGTTGAGCAGGTGGGGTGGTAGTTGGTGATGTAATTATAGCTTGAGGACCCGGTGGAGCACGCGGTGCCTGAGAAACCTGTAGAGGTGCACCCCTCCTAAGTCTGAGGAAATACCTCACCATATGGCAAGTGTCACCATACTCAAAACAAGCTCTCAGAGGGTGCGGCTGTTGTGACTGGCTCGGGCCAGGTCTGCTGGATTGACCGCTGAAAGCACCCCGTGCAGGAGGTGCACTAGATACTGGCGGTGCATAATAAGGCTCCTGGGACCTAGAAGGAGCTAGAATACCACTGGCGGCTGGAAGTGCTGAATGAAAAGGGTGACTCACATAGCCCGTACCATGACGAGCGTCCGCAGGGGCACTAGTACCACTATAAGTGCCAGACTCTCGAGACCTCTTGGCCTCCATATCCTCTCTCTCTCTCTACCGAGCAAGCATACCCTCCAATCTCCTAGCAGTACCCACAACCTGTTGATATACAATATCCATCTCCAACTATCGGGCCATGCTAACCCTGATACTGGGGTTGAGCCCCTCGATAAACTGATAGACCCTCTCTCGAATTGTAGCAACCAGAGGTGTTCATAAAACCTGAAAAACCGAACCAAACCGACCAAAAAAACCGATACTTTTTAGGTTTGGTTTGGTTTTGGTTTTGAATTTTAAAAACCGATCAAATTTGGTTTGGTTTTGGTTTTAATAAACCTATATATATGTATATTTTTATATAAATTTTCTAAAATGTTATGGTACATATTTTCCATGACCCAAATCCTAATCCAGGTCACGATGGCGCCCAACACCGTTGTCAAGCAAGACAACACTAATTATGTAGTGAGTCTAGTTTGTTTCCTATTAAATCCTTCCCTTATTTCAAAATAATTTAGCCACTACGCATGGAATATAACACATAGCAGGGAAATTAAGTTACAAAGACCAAAAGTCAACTTTAATTAATTACATCACCAAAAGAATAGTCTACCAATGTGCGTGCCACGAACTAGTGTCACAAGTCTATAGGCATCTAGTACAGTAGAATCAAAAGAAATAAAGGACTATCCTACTGTTTGAGAGGATATAGCGAGAAATAGAAAAAGAAAGACTCCAGAGTATTGTTGAATGTCATCAGGAGAAGCAGCTCACCGTGAAGCTTCAACCAAGGGCAATCAAGGACAAGCTCCGGACTGGCACCTGCCTCAGAACCTATACAATTAAGTACAGAAGCGTAGCATGAGTACATAAACAATATGTACCCATTAAGTATCCAGTCTAATCTTGAAAAAGTAGTGATGAGAGGTCGACTTGACACTTACTAGGGCCAAAATAATACGTTTTAAATATAAGGCTAAGCAAGAATGGCAAATTATGAATAAGTAGTAAAGGCAGGGATATCAAATTTCCCTACATATATATTTGCGTGTCAAATTCCCTACCAAACGGGTTGCTAATTCATTTTCCAGGGTAATTAACAGTTAAACAACCACAAAAATACCAAACAATTAGCAAGTACATAACATGTCGTGAACACACGGCCGATCCAACGAAATAATAAATATGCACTGCTGAAGGGTCGAACGGCACGAACCATAGATGCATCTATTACCCCCGCTCGCGAATCGTACATACGACACAGTAAAAATAAATAATAGAGTTACCCCGCTAGCGAATTATACATGCGACTCAGGTACTCATATATACACACCTTCAGCAGAAAATCAGGGGTTTATTTGGGGATATTCTTCCAAGGGAAAACCAATAAATTAAATAATGATAGGTGACCTTCTTAGATATAGATTTAAGTAATTCGATGATGCCAAGAAATTCTAGATTTATCATTAAGATTACAAGATACGGCACGTAGAGCATGTTTGTGGATCCTAAACTCCTCCAAAATAAACATAATAGTAGCTACACACGGACTCTCGTCACTTCGTACATGTGTAGCCCCCCACAAATAGTAGCATGTAATTCGTTATTTCACCTACGGGGACAATTCCCTATTACAAGGTTAGAAAAGAGACTTACCTCGTGCCAAGCCTACTTCCAGAGTCAAGAATGCGCCCGAATCTCCAAATTCGTCGCCCAGGAACTTGAAACTAGCCAAACATTATATAAATAAGTCAATCTATGTTCAAAAGTCCACAATTCTCCTATTTAAATGGTTATCCCAACCTATTTTGCAAAAATCCTAAATATACCCCCGGGACCACATGCTCGGATTCCGAAAATTTTTAAGGGAAATAGTCACCCATAACCTAAGGATCGATATTATATGTTTTTTGCATGATTTCATAACAAGTTTCTTGATTAAATCTTATTTTTTTACAAAAACCCTAGGTTTTACTCTAAACCCATGATTCCTACTAATTTGTGTCTGTTAATCTACCCAAAACTCAAGTATTAACTCACTTTTAAGTAGAAATTACTTGCCTCACAATGGCTAGGTCGAATCTCCCCTTTGAAAGCTCCCCAAATCGTCCAAAGATGAAAGAAACAGCCTAAAAATGTCTAAGTCCCGCATTTAAAACAACCACACTGCCTTCAGGGCTTTCGCACCTGCGGATCGAGGACCGCATCTGCGAGCCAATGCTCGCACCTGCAGAAAAGGAGAAGAAGGGCAGGCATCGCACCTGCGGAACGGAGCCAGCACCTGTGGCTCCGCTTCTGCGCGAAATGGTCCGCACCTACGAAAATTGGGCAGCCCCTCTAAGGCCTCACTTGCGAGGCTTCGACCGCGCCTGCGGTCTCACACCTGCGTCTAGTCCTTTGCAGGTGCGGTCGCACCAGATCTGATGCACCAGCATCTCTTTTGAGCTCGGTTTGCCTCGCACGATGTTCGAATGGCATCCGTCCAAATATACCAATAAGTTATAAATCATAATACGGACTCGCTCGAGCCTTCGGAACGTCCAAAACAACACTAAATCCAAGAATCATACCCCAAAACCAACTAAATCCAACTTAAGAACTTCAAGTTCTTGAATTCGCTTTCAACACGCCGAGACATACCTATACTACTCGAAATGACACCAAATTTTGCGAGCAAGTCATAAATGACATGAAAGAACTATTCTCGGTCTTGAAATTCCGTTCGGACCTCGATAACACAAAAACACGTTCCAAACCTCAATTTTTTGAACTTAAGGAATCATAGTTCACTATTTGGCGCCAAAACTCTCCCTGGTCATCCGAAACCCGTTCCGAACATAAACCCAAGTCCAAAATCATCATGTGAACCTATTGGAGCTTTCAAATCTCGATTCACAGGTCTTTTACCAAAAATATTGACCGAAATCAATCTTTGTCTTTAAGGCCAACCTTAAGGAACTAAGTGTTCCTATACCACCCCAAACTCTTCCAAACCTCGAACTAACCGTCCCCACATGCTATAAATCAGTAAAAGCAAATACGTGAAGTCTAATTTAGGGGCACGGGGTTCTATAACACAAAATGACCGGTCAGGTCGTTACAATATTAGTCGTTTGTATTTTAAGTCTAGTTCTTTGCTATTACAATTATCTAATTATTTTCCTTTACATTCTAGTTTGATTGGTAGTTTACTTTTACTAAGTTATTTCATGTTAAAACTAATCATTTTTTAATTGAGTACTTAAATTATTCATTACTATTTTATTCAATTATCATCAATATATCATGGTAAATGATAGATTTCTCAAAGAGCGATTGCTTTGATAGTGTTACGTTGAAATTGTAGTCGTCAGAATATGTGTTTGGTAGTGTATGTCTGATATTTAAGAAAAAAACTGATAAATAACAGAAAAAAACAATAAAAACCGACAAAAACCAAATCGCTAAAAAACCGACTTATTTGGTTTGGTTTGGTTCCAACAGTTTAAAAATTGACTTACTTGGTTTGGTTCTTTTCCAGAGAAAATCCGATTCAAACTGAACCATGAACACCCCTATTAGCAACCAAGGCAGGTGCATGTCAGGCCAAATCATTGAAGTGAACTGCATACTCTGACACAATCATAGAACCCTGGCGCAACTATTCAAACTCTGCGCGCCATGCGTCTTTGAGACTCTGGGGAACATACTCTCTCAAGAACATATCCGAGAACTAAGTCCATGTAAGTGAAGATGCCTCAGCTGGATCATAAGCAAACCATCACTGATAGGCTGCTGCTCCTCTAAGATGGAATGTAGTAAAAGAAACCCCACTCGACTCCGCTACACCTATAGTACGGAGAATACAGTGACACTCCTCAAGAAAACCCTGGGTATCCTCTTACGCCAATCCACTGAAGGTAGGAGGGTGGTACTTCTTGTACCTCTCAAGCCTGAGCTGCTCCGCCTCAGAAACTGCTGCCCTAACCTCGGGCTGAACTGGAGCTACCGGCTGCATCAGTATAATCTCTGGAACCTGGTCGACCTGAACCCGCTGCTCTGGGGTACGGGCGGGGGGAGTTTGTGCTCCTCCCCCTGCCTAAGATGTGGCAGGAGCAAGTGGAATCAATCCATCCTGAGCTAAGGTGCAGAACATGCTCAGAAACTGGGCTAGAGTCTTCTGGAGGGCTGGTGCAGCAACAGGTACCTCAGGTGCCTGCCCTCCAGCTGGAGCTACTGGGGGCTCTTGTATAGCAGCTCGTGCGGGTGCTCTAGCTGCACAACGTGGACATCCTCGGCCTCTACCCCGGCCCCGACCTCTCGCGGCACTAGCCCAACCCAAGTCAGCGCCTCTGGCACTTGCGAATTGACCGAGGTTGGGCCTGGCCGGACTCGTGAGCCAAAATTAATTAACTATTAAACTTTTATGTAAAAAACTAACAACTAAAAAAAAAACTATTGACTATAATCCCCATTCCTCAACCCTGGATTGCTCATTTACCCTTCCATATCAACTAGAATTTAGATTTTTGACATGCATGTAATATGACAAAATTAATTTTTCTTTTGCTTAAATAATAACGAACTCGAAAAGTTTTAGGTGGCCAATAATAATATTTTTTCAAAAGAAAATATTACTTTAAGTGGCCAATGGTTAATTTGAATTATTATAATATAAATATTAATAATTAAATTTCTCTTCAGTATAGAAAAAGATCAATTTTAAATGCAAAAAGAAAAAAAATTGACCACTAGAAAATTTCAGGAATTATAAAAAATTTATGGATTATAATGATGAAATCAGCAAATGATATTAATCCTAAATTAAAAAATATCAGCATATAAATTTATTGAAGTTATCCCTCAATCTGAGAAAAATGAAAGAAAAATGTTATGAAAATATTCATGTTACATTAAAAAAGAAGAGAAGAGATACTGAGAATTTGCATTTCAATTATGAGATTCCTCGTCAAATATCAAGCTTTTTGTATGCTCTAAGAAAACAGAAGTTGTTTACATGATTAATCGACTATGTCACGAAAAATAACCAAAAAAAAATTGAAGGACTGACCCGCCCTAGCCCGTTGTCCTCTTAGGACTGGGTTGGGCTAATCATTTTAAGGCTCATTCATATGGCGGGCCAGCCCGTCCTAGACACCAAATTTAAAAGCCAACGAGACTTGGGCTGACCCATTTTGACAGTTCTATTCGAGATGTACAATTTCCTCTTAGAAAATAAAAGACTGACCATAATATTACTATGATAATATAGCTCGAAATTTAAATTTTAATTCCTTACTTTAAGTCAAGTTTGGTGCATTGTTACAAAATTAAATAGCTTGTGATGATTTGATTTAGCTTCAAGATCTGCATGTTCCTTTTACTGAAGGAAAATACCATAATATTGCTAATTTACTATGATAATCTAGCTTGAAATTTAAAATTTAATTCCTTACTTTAAGCCAAGTTTGGTGCATTGTTACAAAAATAAATAGCTTGTGATGGTGTGATTTAGCTTAAAGATCTACAATTTCCTCTTACTGAAGGAAAATAAAAGACTGACCATAATATTATAGTTATCAAGTTCTAAGTTCAAATTCTAGTTCCTTACTTTAAGCAAGTTTGGTACATCATCAAAAAAATTAAATAGCTTGAAATCTAGCTTCAAGATCTATAAAAGGAAGAAAAACAAGAGACTGACTATAAATACTATTATGATAATGTATAGTTCTAAATTCATTTCTTGATCTCTATTTCTGTAATCACGTGGACACTCTAATATTGATAAAATAATAGTTGGTTCTTATCCCAAAAAGCAAAAGAAAAAGAGAAGAAAAAAAACTGATAATTATAGTATAAGCATTTGCAGAAAACGAATGAAATTTTTTTAATTCAACCTAATTTTCTCCTTACGTTTTCTACCACAGTGTTTTAGAAATTTATCTAGCTACAGAAAAAACAGAAAAAAAGGAAAAAATCTCTAAATATGAAAGACACCAATTTTTATAGATTTCTTAGTTTTTAGAATTTTACTATCTTCGGATGATAAAAGGTTCAAATTTTATTTTAACCTTTATGTTACGTTTCAGTCATAGAAGTTCTTTTTTAATATCATAAACACAAAGGGTAATGCCTGAATAAACTAAAAATTAGCGTAAATTACATTGGTATTTTTCTTGTTTTTCTTTGTTCATGATTCGATGTTCTGATTATGCCGTTACACATATTTCTCCTAGATTAATAAGTAATTTCATAAAATTTTGTTGCTAATCGATGTATTAAATAATATAGTAGAAAAAGGAGAAAGAAAGGAAGTAAAAGTAGTGTCTAGGTAATCACTGCGTAAAATCAAATTCGGGCGGGTCATCAAGTTAATAGATTGATCCAATGTCACGACCCGAAATCCCACTTTTCGATTGTGATAGCATCTAACGTTAAACCCGTTAGACAAATCAACGTTTTGGTTAAATTGCTATATCTTTATTAATAACAGTAGTAAACTAGAACAGTTATAATTAGAAAGGCGGAAGATAAAAAATTCAACAACTTAAATAATAAATCTTACGAAATTTTCTTAAATACACCCCAGAACTGGTATCCAATCCCACGGACAGTATAGATTTACTAAAAATAAAGGCCTGAAATAAATATGTACAACTGTCTTGAAACTACGTGAAAAGACAGAAAAGAGAGATAAGGGAGGTGATGCCAAGACCCGCGAACGTCTGCGGGACTACCTCAGTGTCACCTATGGACTGAAGGATACTCCCTCGATCAATGCCCACTAGGTCCATCTCCGCAATCTGCACCACATAAAAAAGTACAGGTGTAGCATCTGTACAACCGACCCCATGTACTGAGTAAGTGCCGAGCCTAACCTCGGCGAAGTAGTGACGAGGCTAGGACACGACAAATAAATCACCTGTGCAGTTTAAATAAAATATAACAGGAAATACCCACAAGAAATAAACAGTAAGTACAATAACGGGAAAACATGTTGGGGAAAAGGGATAGAAATTATTGAAATGACGGAACGAAGCAACAATCTAAATATCCGAAAATACTAATGGGGATTAACAACACGAAATAAACAAGTGAAAAGAAACGGCACGGCATGTCCCCTCATGCATATTTTTAGCATAACACGACACGGAATGTCCCCTCGTGCATAACAATATAAAATATGGCGCGGAATGTCCCTCGTGCATAAACAATATAAACATGGCACGGAATATCCCCTCGTGCATAAAACATCACAATCACGGCACTGAATGTCCCCTCGTGCATATATATATCATCAAAACGGCACGGAATGTCTCCTCGTGCATAATAATCATAAACACGGCACCGGAATGTCCCCTCGTGCATAATAATCATAAACATGGCACGAAATGTCCCCTCGTGCATAAACAACATAAAAACATGGCATGGAATGTCCCCTCGTGCATAACATCATAAAATATGGCACGGAATGTACCCTCGTGCATAACAACATAAAACAACAGTTGGCATGAAAATCAATAAATAAGAAACCTTAAATGCACGGAATAATCTACAAGAATAATACCGTCCCGGTAAGGGACACAACTATAATCAATCCTACACAAGTGTGTAATCCAACATAAAATTCCTCAACCAATCAACTACTCAACAATACCCATAGCTACGAATTTCCACCAAATGAATAGCTATAAAATTGATATTAAACCCATAAACACAGTAAAAACGAATAGATATCATATAATTGCAAATATCCGACTCACGGTCATGCTTGACAACAACATATAGGTAATCGTCACCTCACCTATACATTGAACATGGAATAAACATGTTGCAATTAGGACTCATTACCTATTCCCTCAAGCTAAGGTTAAGCCAAACACTTACCTCGACTCCGAAGATTAAAATCAATCATCAAGCACCGCTTTTCCTTTCGAACCTGACTCCAAATCAATAGTATCTAGACATAATTGACTCAATAACATCAATAAATGCTTAACAATTCAATTTCAATGCTTAACTATAGAATTTCCAACTTTCTTTCCAAAATTCCAAAAATCAACCTCGGTCCCGCTTGGTCCAAATACGAGGTTCATACCAAAACCCGATCACCCATTCACCCACGAGCCCGAATATATAATTTGTTTTGAAATCCGACCCCAAAACGAGGTCAAATTCCCAAATAATGAAAAATCCCTAACTCTACCCAAAACCCCAATTTTCTACCCTTAATCACATATTTTTAGGTCTAGAATCTAGTGGGTGTTGATAAAAATGGAAGAAAACGAGGTTAGGATTACATAACTATGAAGCTATGGTGAAGAGGTTCTTCAAAAATCTCCCAAGGAGGTGTGGATAAGAAGAAGTTATGAAAAATGGTGTAATTCCCGTAACCATTCTATTTTTGGACAAAATAAATGACTGGGCGAAAATAGCTTACGCGATCTCGACAGGCCTACTACGATCGCGTAGAGTACTGGACCTAGACCATCGCGATCGTGACCAAGCGACCGCGTTCGCATAGAGTACTAGCTACCCAGCCCCTCAGCCCCACATTTGCACTACGCGTTCACGTAAAGCTTTTTCCCGAAGCTCTGCGTTCGCATCCAAGGCCCTGCGTTCGCGTAAGGTAATTCCACCCCCTCCCAGCCTTGCTCATCGCGATCGCATGCAGTGCACCACGATCGCGAAGGTCAAAAGACCTGGACACCAGATACAGCAGGAAAAAAATAGATTTTTCTAAGTGAAACCATCCAGACGCCTACCCGAAACTCACCCGAGCCCTCGGGGCTCCAAACCAATTATGCACACAACCTCAAAAACATCATACGGACTTGTTCAAGTAATCAAAACACCAGAATAATAGCATAAACATCGAATTAAACCTCAAAATCAATGAAGTTCCTTTAAACTTCCAAAACTTCTAAATTTTCCATTTTCGATCTGAATCACGTTAAACTAAATCCGTTTCCCACCAAATTTCACAAATAACACATATAAGACATATTGAACCTGTTCCGGGCTCCGGAACCATAATACGGGCCCGATATCACAGGTTTCACATCAAATATCATTTTCAAAACCTTTATATTTTTCAGAAAACAATTTTCTTTAAAATTCATTTCTCGGACTCGGGACCTCGAAATTCTATTCTTGACATATGCCCAAGTCCCATATTTTCCTATGGACCCTTCGGGACAGTCAAATCATGGGTCCAGGTCAGTTTACCAAAAATGTTGACCAAACTCAACTTTATTCAAATAATTATTACAAAATTATCATTTTATCAATTTCCACATAACGGCTTCCTGGCTACGCGCCCGGGCTGCGCATGCACATCGAGGTGAGATAAAAGGAGGCTTTCATGGCCTCGGAACACATATTTAGCTAAAGTTACACGGGATGACCTTTTGGGTCATGACAATCTCCACCTCTAAAACAACCATTCGTCCTCAAACGGACATAGAATGGTACCTGAATCGAGGAAAAGATGGGGATATCGGCTCCGCATATCGGAGTCGAACTCCCGGGTAACTGCCTCAATAGGCTGACCTCTCCACTGAACACGAACCGAAGGATAAATCTTCGATCTCAACTGACGAACTTACCGAGCTAATATGGCTACCGGCTCCTCCTCATAAGTCAAATCCTTGTCCAACTGGACCCCGCTGAAGTCAAGCACATGAGATGGATCAACAATGTACCTCTGAAGCATAAATACGTGAAACACAGGGTGCACGACTAATAAACTCGGTGGTAAAGCAAGTTTGTAGGCCACCTCTCCTACCTTCTCGAGAGTACCAAAGGGACTAATGTACCTAGGGCTCAACTTACCCTTCTTCCCGAACCTCATCACGCCCTTCATGGGCGAAACTCGAAGCAATAAGCGGTCACTAACCATGAATGCCAAATCACGAACTCTACGGTCTGCATAACTCTTCTGCCTGGACTGAGCTATACGAAGTCTATCCTGAATGATTTTCACCTTGTCCAAGGCATCCTGGACTAACTCTGAACCCAATAATCTAGCCTATCCCGGCTCGAACCACCCAACTGGCGACCGACACCGCCTGCCGTACAATGCCTCACACGGAGCCATCTGAATGCTCGACTGATAGCTGTTATTGTAGGCAAACTCAGCTAAACAAAAAAACTGGTCCCATGAACCTCCAAAGTCATTAACACATGCTCGAAACATATCCTCCAAAATCTGAATAATACGTTTGCATTGTCCGTCCGATTGAGTATAAAACGTTGTGCTCAACTCAAACCCGTGTGCCCAACTCATGCTGAAATACCCTCCAGAAGTGGGAGGTAAATTGAGTACCTCGATCAGAAATAATGGACACGGGCACACCATGCAGGAGAACAATCTCCCTGATGTAGATCTTTGCCAACTTCTCCGTAGAATACGAAACTGATATAGGAAAGAAGTATGCTGACTTGGTCATCCTATCCACAATGACCCACACGACATCAAACATCCTTTGAGTCCGTGGGAGCCCAATGACGAAATCAACGGTGATACGCTTCCACTTCCACTTGGGAAGCTCAATCTGCTGCATCAAACCACCGAGTCTCTGGTGATCGTACTTAACCTGCTGACAGTTCAAGCACCGAGCTACATATGCTACAATATCCTTCTTGATCCTCTGCCACCAATAATGCTACCGCAAGTCCTGGTGCATCTTTGCGGCACCCGGATGAATGGAATATCGGGAACCATGGGCCTCCTACAATATCAACTCACGAATGCCATCAACATCAGGTACACAAATCCAACCATGCATCCTCAAGACTCCATCATCATCAACTGTGACCTGCTTGGCACCTCCGTGCCGGACCGTATCTCTAAGAACACATAAATGGCGATCATCATACTGCATGTCCCGAGTATGATCATACAATGAAGAACGGGACACATTATGGGACAAAACACTGTCAGTCTCAGAAACCTCCAATCTCATGAACCGACTGGCCAAAGCCTGAACATCTAAAGCAAGTGGTCGCTCCCCGACCGGTATATAAGCATGACTACCCATGCTGGCTGACTTCCGGCTCAAAACATCGGCCACCACATTGGCCTTCCCTGGATGATATAAGATGGTAATATCATAATCCTTCAACATATAGATAATGCAAACTCTTATGATCCATGAACACCTCACAGGACACACCATATAGATAATGCCTCCAGATCTTTAACGCATGAACAATAGCTGCTAACTCCAAATCGTGAGCTGGATAGTTCTTCTCATGAACCTTCAACTGACGAGAAGCATAGGCTATAACCTTTCCATCCTGCATCAACACTGCACCAAGTCCAACCCGTGAAGCGTCACAATACACGGTATATGGTCCTAAACCTGTGGGCAAAACTAACACCGGTGACGTGGTCAAGGCTGTCTTGAGCTTCTGAAAGCTTGGCTCACACTCATTTGACCACTTGAATGGGGCACGAGTCAACTTGGTCATCGGGGCTGCAATGGATAAAAAGCCCTCCACAAACAGGCGATAATATCCTGCTAAGCCTAAAAAACTCCGAATCTCTGTAGCTGAGGTGGGTCTAGGCCAATCTCCGACTGCTGAAATCTTCTTGGGATCTACCTGAATACCCTATGACGATACCACATGGCCTAGAAATGCAACCGAACTCAACCAGAACTCACACTTGGAAAATTTGGCATACAACTGACTGTCCTTCAAAGTCTGCAGGATGACTCGAAGGTGCTGCTCATGCTCCTCTCGGCTACGGGAGTAAATCAAAATATCATCAATGAAGACTATAACAAACAAATCCAAATAGGGCCTGAACACTCAGTTCATCAACTCCATAAAAGCAGCGGGGGCATTTGTCAACCCAAATGACATCACCTAGAACTCATAATGCCTATACCGAGTGCGCAAGGTTGTCTTAGGGACATCAGACACCCTAATCCTCAACTAATGGTAACCAGATCTCAAGTCAATTTGGAAAACACTGTAGCACCCTGAAGCTGGTCAAATAAATCATTAATCCTCGTCAAAGGATACGATATTTTTAACAGTAACCGTGTTCAACTACCGGTAGCCAATACACATCCTAATCAAGCCATCTTTCTTCTTGACAAACAACACTGGGGCACCCAAAGGAGAAACACTAGGCCTGATGAAGCCTTTATCTAACAAATCATGCAACTGATCCTTCAACTCCTTCAACTCTGGCAGGGCCATACGATATGGCGGGGTAGAAATGGGTTGAGTTCCCGGAGCCACCTCAATACAAAATTCAATATCCCGGTCGGGTGGCATACCCGGCAGGTCAGCAGGGAATACCTCTAGAAACTCACTAACCACGAGCACAGACTCCATAGAAGGAACCTCAGCACTAGATTCACGAACATACGCCAAATATGCCAAACAACCCTTCTCGTCCATGCGTCGAGCCTTCATATATGAAATAACTCTACGAGAAGAATGACTAGGAGTCCCTCTCCACTCCAAACGAGGTACTCCTGGGAAGGCCAAGGTCACTGTATTGGCATGACAGTCCAGAATATCTTGGTAGGGAGATAGCCAATCCATCCCCAAAATAACGTCGAAGTCGACCATATCAAGAAGCAAGAGATCTACCGGAGTCTCCAGACTACCAATAACCACTACGCATGAACGGTAGACTTGATCTACCACAACAGAATCACCCACCGAGGTAGACACATATACAAGAGTACTCAGGGAATCACGGGGCATGCTCAGATAAGGGGATAAAATATGAAGACGCATAGGAGAATGTAGAACCCGGATAAAATAAAATCGAAGCATCTCTGCGGCAAACTGAAACCATACCTATAATGACTGTATCATAGGCCTCAGCTTCAGACCTGGCAGGAATAGCAAATCATCAAGGTGGAGCCCCACCAATCTGAACATCCCTGGGTCGACCTGCTGCGGGCTGACCTCTACCCCACATAACTTGTCCTCCACCTCTAACTATATGTCCTCCACCTCTGGCACCTCGACCTCCACCCCTCGCTGGCTGAGGGGGTAAGGGTGCACCTGGTGCCGGAATCATAGCATGGGAACCCTGAAAATGAGAACCACTAGAAGCTCGAGGGAAAAACCTAGAAATGTGCCCCATACTACCGCAAGTGTAACAAGATCTCTGTTGTTGAAAATGTTGACCCTGAAACTGTCCCTGTCGACCAGAATAACCACCCTGGAAGATCTGAAGTGGCGGTGTACTGATAGGAGCCGATGGTGCACCGCGGGATACCTGAAGTGCCGACTGGAATGGTCTAGGAGGATGACCTCTGCCAAAGGAATATCTTCCTCCAGATGAGGCACCACTGAATCGACTGAAATGGCGAGGTCTTTTGTCAGACCCCTGACTACTGCCCTGTAATAAGACTATCTCAATATGCCTGGCCACATTGGCCACCTCCTGGAATGAAATATCAGTACTTGTCTCTCAGGCCATCTGGAGTCTAACAGGCTGAGCTAGCCCCTTAATAAACTTCCTCACCCTCTCCCGGTCTGTGGGGAGGATCATGATAGCATGTCGGGCCAAAGTGATAAACCGGGTCTCATACTGGGTAACTGTCATAGAGCCCTGCTGGAGGCGCTCAAACTGCCTCCGAAGATCCTCTCTCTAGGTAACTGGTAGAAACTTCTCCAAGAACAACTCACAGAACTGAGCCCAAGACAAAGGTGAAGACCCAGCTGGTCTGGTCAAACAGTAGTCCCTCCACTAAGTCTTGGCGGTACCAGAAAGACGGAATGTAGCAAAATCAACTCCATTGGACTCCACGATGCCCATGTTTCGAAGAACCTCATAGCAACTGTCCAAGTAATCCTGGGGATCCTCTGATGGTGCACCAATAAATGTAGTAGGAAATAGCTTGGTGAACCGATCCAATCTCCACAAAGTATTGGCAGACATAGTTGCTCCCTCAACTTCCTGTGCCACAATTCCCGGCTGAGCTTCTCCAACTGTGTGAGGTGTTGGAGTCTGGAACTGAGAAGCTAACTGCTCTGGTGTGCGGGTAGCAGGAGTCTGGGTCCCTCCCCCATCCTGAGAGACAACTGGTGCAGTAGGAAGAAGACCGGCCTGAGCCACGCCTTCCATAAGGCCCACTAAGCCGACCAGAGCGTCCTGAAGAACCGGGGTGACAATGAACCCCTCTGGGACCTGAGCTGATCCGACTGGAACTGTCCGAGTGGGAATCTCCTCAGGAACCTCCACCTGAGGATCCTCTACTGGGGCTGCTGCTCTGGGGTGAACCCTGGCTCTGCCTCGGCCTCTAGCAGGACCTCGACCTCTAGTAGGAGCTGCAACGGGAGGATCGGGCTGCTGATCGGTAGATAAGGAAGCACGCGTTCTCGCCATCTGGGAGAGAATAGAATAGAAACACAGTTATCATTTAGAACTCAAATCGCATGACAGAGAAGGAAAGATGTGAAGTTATTTCCTAATTTTGCAGCCTTTGGGGGATAAGTACAGATGTCTCCGTACCAATCCCTCAGACTCTACCAAGTTTGTCCGTGAATTGTGAGACCTAAGCAACCTAGTGCTCTGATACCAACTTGTCACGACCCAAAATCCCACCTTTAGGTCGTGATGGCGTCTAACGTTGAACCTTCTAGACAAGCCAATGTTTTGGTTAAATTACTAATTCTTTGTTAATAACAATCGAAATAATAGAAGTAAACTAGAATAGTTATAATTAGAAATGCGAAAGATAAGAAGTTCAACAACTTAAATAATAAATCTTATGAAATTTCCTTAAATACACCCCTAGAACTGGTATCACAATCTTACGGATAGTCTAGATTTACTAAAAATAAAGGTCTGAAATAAATGTGTACAACTGTCTCGGAACTACGTGAAAAGACATAAAAGAGAGATAAGGGAGGTGATGCCAAGGCCCGCGAACGTCTGCGAGACTACCTCAGTGTCGCCTGTGGACTGAAGGATACTCCCTTGATCAATGACCACAGGGTCCATCTCCATAATATGCAGCATAAAAAGAAGTGCAGGTGTAGCATCAGTACAACCGACTCCATGTACTGAGTAAGTGCCGAGCCTAACCTCGGCGAAGTAGTGAAGAGGCTAGGACACGACAAATAATATCACCTGTGCAGTTTAAATAAAATATAACAGGAAATAACCACAAAAAATAAATAATAAGTACAATAACGGGGAAACATGATGGGGAAAAGGGATAGCAATTACTGAAATGACGGAACAAAGCAACAATCTAAATATCCAAAAATACTAACGGTGATTAACAACCAGAAATATACAAGTGAAAAGAAACGGCACGTCATGTCCCCTCATGCATATTTTTAGCATAACACGGCACGGAATGTCCCCTCATGCATAACAATATAAAATATGGGACGGAATGTCCCCTCGTGCATAAACAACATAAACATGGCACGGAATGTCCCCTCATGCATAACAATATAAAATATGGGACGGAATGTCCCCTCGTGCATAAACAACATAAACATGGCACGGAATGTCCCCTCATGCATAAAACATCACAATCACGACACAGGATGTCCCTTCGTGCATATATATATATCATCAATACGGCACGGAATGTCCTCTCGTGAATAATAATCATAAACACGGCACGGAATGTCCCCTCGTGCATAACATCATAAAATATGGCACGGAATGTCCCCTCGTGCATAACAACATAAAACAACAGTTGGCATGAAAATCAACAAATAAGAATCCTTAAATGCACGGAATAATCAACAAGAATAATATCGTCCCGACAAGGGACACAGCTATAACTAATCCTACATAAGTGTATAATCCAACATAAAGTTCCTCAACAAATCAACTACTCAACAATACCCATAGCTACGAATTTCCACCAAATGAATAGCTATCAAATTGATATTAAACCCATAAACACAGTAAAAGCCAATAGATATAATATAATTGCAAATATCCGACTCACGGTCATGCTTGACAACAACATATAGGTAATCGTCACCTCACCTATACATTGAACATGGAATAAACACGTAGCAATTAGGAATCAATACCTATTCCCTCAAGCTAAGTTTAGGCCAAACACTTATCTCGACTCTAAAGATCAAAATCAATCCTCAAGCACCGCTTTTCCTTTCAAACCTGACTCCAAATCAATAGTATATAGACATAATTGACTCAATAACATCAACAAATGCTTAACGATTCAATTCCAATGCTTAAATATAGAATTCCCAACTTTCTTTCCAAAATTCCAAAAATGACCCCAGGCCTGCTTGGTCCAAACACGAGGTTCGGACCAAAACCCGATCACCCATTCACCCACGAGCCCGATTATATAATTGTTTTCAAATCCGACCCAAAACGAGGTCAAATTCCCCAATAATCAAAAAGCCCTAACTCTACCCAAAAACCCAATTTTCTACCCTTAATCACATGTTTTTAGGCCTAGAATCTAGTGGGTGTTGATAAAAATGGAAGAAAACGAGGTTGGATTACATACCAATGAAGCTATGGTGAAGAGGTTCTTCAAAAATCTCCCAAGGAGGTGTGGAGAAGAAGAAGTTAAGAAAAATGGTGTAATTCCCGTAAGCGTTATGTTTTTGGACAAAATAAATGACTGCGCGAAAACAGCTTACACGATCGCAACAGGCCTACTGCGATCGCGTAGAGTACTGGACCTGGACCATCATGATCACGATCGCGACCAAGCGACCGCGTTCGTGTAGAATACTAGCTACCCAGCCTCTTATCCCCACATTTGCACTACACATTCGCGTGAGGCCCCTTGCGTTCGTGTAGAGCTTTTTCCCCAAGCTCCGCGTTCGCGTCCAAGGCCCTGCGTTCGCGTAGGGTAATTCCACCCCCTCCCAGCCTTGCTCATCGCGATCGCATGCAGTGCACCACGATCACAGAGGTCAAAAGACCTGTACACCAGATACAACAGAAAAAAAAACCTAGATTTTTCTAAGTTAAACCACCCAGACGCCTACCCGAAACTCACCCGAGCCCTCGAGGCTCCAAACCAATTATGCACACAACCTCAAAAACATCCTACGGACTCATTCAAGTAATAAAAACACCAGAATAACATCATAAACATCGAATTAAACCTCAAAATCAATGAAGTTCCTTTAAACTTCCAAAACTTCTAAATTTTCCATTTTCGATCTGAATCACGTCAAACTAAATTCGTTTCCCACCAAATTTCACAGATAACACATATAAGACATATTGAACCTGTTCCGGACTTCGGAACCATAATACGGGCCCTATATCACAGGTTTCACATCAAATCTTATTTTCAAAACCTTTATATTTTTCAGAAAACAATTTTCTTAAAAAAATCATTTCTCGGACTCGGGACCTCAGAATTCGATTCTGGACATACGCCCAAGTCCCATATTTTCCTACGGACCCTCCGGGATCGTCAAATCACGGGTCCGGGTCTGTTTACCAAAAATGTTGACTAAAGTCGACTTTATTCAAATAATTATTATAAAATCATCATTTTATCAATTTTCCACATAACGGCTTCCCGGCTACGCGCCCGGGCTGCGTACGCACATCGAGGTGAGATAAAAGGAGGCTTTCATGGCCTTGGAACACATATTTAGATAAAGTTACATGGGATGAACTTTTGGAACATAACATCTAAACCGTCCAACGTTTGTTCTAGTCAAAATGTGAAATAGCACAGGATAGCTAATTTTCGGTTTGGTAATTGAAAAATACCATCATTTGCAAAGTTATTCAAAAATAATCACTGTTTTTCTGCAATATGGAAAGTTCCAGCATAATATACTAGAGATTGGTGCACCTGTGTATGCACTTCCAACATATTATGCTGGAACTCCAACACACGAAAAGTTGTAGCATAATATGCTGGATGTTGGAGCACTTGTATATGAACTTCCAGCATATTATGTTGCACCAGTATATTATGTCAGAACTCCAGTATATTAGACTAAAAGTCTAGTATATTATGCTGGTTTATTTTCCAGATTTTAAACAATGTTTTCGTTCAGATTTATCTTTACATAAAAAGTGGCTAAATTTCGATTACTTTTGAAAATGTGGCTATTTTTCAATTACGACTTATAAATCTGGCTATTTTTAAATTTCACCCGTCAAAATGGGTTGGACTAAAGTGGGCCTAATAATAGGGATTTCTACCTAGCTATACTATAATAGGAACCTATTTACCACCTTTATTTAGGTTCCTTATTAATTAATTTATTTATCTATATTTACAAGTTATATACATAACCTTAAAAAAACAAAATTTAAGATCCCTTAATTGTAGCCCATTCCCAAAAATCCTCCCCTACATTTAAGATTCTGTTTCTTTTTTCTCTCTTTCTTAATAATCACCCAAAATCTCTCTTTTATTTTTATACCCCCCTCCCCCCCAAACAAAAAAAAATTGCTGATTCATTTCGTTTCCAAATATTTTCAAACCTAATTTCTCTCTTTCTTAAATCTTACTAATCACCCAAAATCACTATTTCTTATTCATATACTGCAGACGAAATTCGAAATATTGCTCTAGAATCAAGCTATGGGTAAGTTTTTAATCTTGTTTTCTTTCTTTCTAAAATCTTTATTGTATGTGACTTATATATAATACATCAATACCCAAAACAATACTCGATACAATACTAATACAATTATAATACGATTATATTAAATTTTTAGTGTAGAATTATGATTGAAACTTGAAGAAGATGAAGATCATAATTGTATCACAATTTTTTCAGAAATGTATCGCGATTATATTATAATTGTATATGTATCATAATTGTTGCAAGAATTGTATTACAAATGTACGATACTTGTATATTGATTGTATATTATTACGAGTATACTCTACTCTCCCCAGAGCCCACTAGTGGGATTTTACTGGGCATGTTGTTGTTGTTGTTGTTGTTTATTACGAGTAGTTGTTAGTTCATGATGAATTTTACAGTTTGTATCACAAATATATGATAATTGTATATTAATTTATTAGTATTGTATCAGGTATTATTTGGGTATTAATGTACCAGATACAAGTTAGATGCAATTATGATACAAGTATGATACAATTATGTTTTAGGATTGATGTATCTGACACAATCCAAATACAAATATGATACAGTTATCATACAATTTCTGAATATTTCTTCATTTTTAATAACTTAAAGTTGTCAGCAATAGTAGGAAGAGAAAAGATGAAGATTCTTGGCGTAGATTAAGGGATTTTGATGTTGAAAAAATGGAGAGAGAAGAGAAAAGGGAAAAAAGGCTCTGCCTTCCCCGCACGAGACTAAGAATTGTCTCCCTTTGCATAACACAAATGTTGATCTATTCTCTTATTTCTGGGCTAAGCTCTGCCGTCAACCCTACACAAGAGTAAGCTCTATCTTGTTTTATCTCAAGCATCATGTCTTTGCATCTCATGGGCTGATATATAGCCAATTTGTCCAAAGGCGTCATAGTCCGAAGGCATCATCCTCATAGCCCCAAGACACCATGCCATGGCCTAAGGATCTCTCATTCCTACACATCATTAGTCAAAGGCATCATGGTTCGGATGCA
Organism: Nicotiana paniculata; assembly: GCA_005239505.1. Lineage (NCBI taxonomy): Eukaryota > Viridiplantae > Streptophyta > Magnoliopsida > Solanales > Solanaceae > Nicotiana > Nicotiana paniculata. The sequence continues at coordinate 49,926 of ML334717.1, forward strand.
CCATCTTCATAGCCCGAGAACATCATTTTCATGGCATGTGAGCCCTTTATCACGCAACTCATGGCCCGGAACATCATGGTCTAAGGATGTCATCCTCACTGTCCAAAGAAAATCTCCTTGGTCCAAAGGGAATTTGCATCATGTTTAAATTTACGAAAAATCTATATGCGCATATTGTGTTTTGAGTTTGCAGGCAGTCCAGAAGGTAACCATTATCCTACGGGAGCATCTTTGCTCCAGTTCTCACTTGATGCCCATACCCTCCAATTATTTGAAACTTAACCGATCATCATCGATTACCCAGTCTCACTTACCCATAACCATTTTCAAATCCCAACTGATCTCACTCAGAATATTTTGTTCTCTCTTACAAACAACTCCACCAGTTCATTCCAGTTGGATCCAGAACTACACATGGCCTGATTCCTGTAAAACTAGGGATATGTAGGCAGCTCAAAAGTCAGAGTGTGGCCCATACCTTTCAAATTACTCAATTCGGTCAAAATTGTTCATCGTTTCTTTATCCGACAACTCTTTCATCCTTCCCGAGTAAAGAGGGGCAGTATTGATACCCAATTCTTCCCTCATAGTTTTTAAATGTGTGTGTGTGTGTGTGTGTGTGTGTATATATATATATATATATATAACGACCTGGTCGGCCAATCGTTTCGTGAGATTAGCAATGTTTTCCCCATTTCTACTTTATCATATATTTCTTAGCCTATTTATGTTGTATTGGGTCAGTTGGTTTGGGTTCGGAGTGGTCGTGGTGAGAATTGAGACACTTAGTCTCTTAAAGTAGTCTAATAGTTGAAAAGTCAACTGAGAGTTGACTTATTGGTAAATGACCTCATAATGTGGATTTTATGGCTCGGATAGTTTCGTTAGGTGATTTGGGACCTAGGAGTGTGTTGGGAATGAAGTTTTGATGTCTGGTGTAGAACTAGGCTTGAATTGGCGAAAGTTAGTTTTTGGCGATTTCTGGTCGGCAGTGGAAAATAGGCTATCAGTGTCAGAATGGAATTCTGGAAGTTGGATCGGGTTTGTAATGTCATTTTGGATATGTGTGCAAATTTTTAGGTCAATCGGATGTGTTTTGGTTGGTTTCGGCATCAGTGGCGAAACTTAGAAGTTTCAAAGTTCATAGGCTTGAATTTGATGTAATTTTGGTTTTTTTGTGTTGTTTTCCGTGTTTCAAAGGCTCGACTAAGTTTGAATAATGTTATAGGGTGTGTTGGTAGGATTGGTTGAGGTCCCGGGGGCCTCGGGTGTATTTCGGAGGCTCAAACAGGCACTTTTTGGCCTTAAGAAGTCTACTGTTTTCTGGTGTTTTAGCAGCAGTAAATCCTTTAATGCGATCGCGTGGAATCATCCACGATCATGTAGAGTAAAAGAGTGGGGCAGGCATTTTTTTTCTATGCGATCGCGTGGTTAGGATTGCGATCACATAGGTTGGTCAGGTAAAGCAGTGCGATCGCGTGGGTGTTGGTGCGATCGCGTAGCGTGTGTGGGGTGGAGAGTTGTTCTATACGATCCCGTGTTTATTGGTATGAGATCACATTGAGTTGTCTGGTCTGTGCATCGCGATCGCATAGCTTGAGTCGCGATCGCACTAAGGAAAAATAAATGGCTGGGCAGAATGTTTTAAAGGCCATTTGTGCGAGAATAGTTCATTTTCCTCCATTATTGAACGAGTGGGAGCTCTTTTGAATTTGAAGAGGAAATTGAAGGGAATCACTTAGAGGTAAGGTTTTCAACTTCATAACTTGTTTATATGTCATTTTCTAAGTAATTAAATCGGAAATTTTTGGAATTTAACCCAAATTTGGGGAAGAAGGTGCATGGAATTTGGAATTTTCTTTTGAGGATTTGAGTAGGCAATTGTGGTCTGATTTTAGTGTTCTTGGTATGAATAGAATCGTGGGAGGACGAAGATTCTAGTGATATAAATTTTATTGAATTTTGAGATGTGGGCCCAGGGCTCGAGTTTGGCCGAATTTCGAGAATAGTGTTAAAATTTGTATCTTTCGATTGGGGTTTGTTCCGTTAGCGTATATTGATGATGCTAATCTGGTTTTGGTTAGATTCGGAGAATTTGGGAGCCAATTCGATGGGCAAGCGCATCGCGGAGTAGGTTTTGGGCTGTTTTGAGGTAATTAACGATTGTAACTCTAAACTTGAGGGTATTACACCTCGTTATTGATATTGTGTTGATAAATGAGGTGACACACACGCTAGGTGACGAGCATGGGGGCGTGCACGTTTGATGGGCAAGCTCATCGCAGAGTAGTTTTTGGGTTGTTTTGAGGTAATTAATGATTGTAACTCTAAACGTGAGGGTATGACACCCCGTTATTGATATTGTGTTGATAAATGAGGTGACACACACGCTAGGTGACGAGCGTGGGGGTGTGCACCGATAGGGATTTGTGACTTGGTCCGTCTCGTAGTGACTATTAAGCCGCGTATTCTATTTCAAAACTTATGATATCTTGTATTTTAGAAATTTATACTTGTATATGGGCTGTGAGCCATGATTGGGGCCTTGTGCCGACCTGTTTAGACCCTCAGAGGTACCTTTACGCTATTATTACACTATCCTGAGAGAACAATTGTGACCTCAGTCATTGTCTCCTAATTGTTGTTATTTTACTGTTATCACACTGCTTTGAAAACTCTAAAAAGTATTTTGGACTGAGTCCCGTAAGTCGAGATAAACTACCCAAGTGGCTTGTGAGGGTGACTGAGTCAGGCCGAGAGCTGAGTATGTAAGGATAGTTATTGGACGGGCTGCACGCCGCAGCAATATATATGTTATATATTATATGTGGGTCGGGTTGCACGTCGCAGCAATATAGATTATATATATACTGATCGGGCTGCACGCCGCAGCAATATATGTTATAGATGGATCAGGCTGCACACTATAGCAATATAGATATTGGACCGGGCTGCATGCCGCAGTAGATATAGCGCTTGGGCTGAAGGAGCCCCTCCAAGAGTCTGTACACCCCTAGTGAGCGTAGTCGACTATTATATGGACCGGGTTGCACGCCGCATCAATATATGTTATATATATGGATCGGGTTGCACGTCGCAAAAATATAATTATATATATATATATAAATGTAGTGGAGCGGGCTTCTCGCTGCAGTAGTTGTGTGTGTTCATAATACTTGCTGAGTACGAGTGTTAAGTGGGAGCATGAGAGACTAAGAGGTTTGCCCGAGAGGCTTTATTGTGTGATATTGTGCTCGAGGGGCTGATAATTTATGAAAATGTTATTTTTCACTCTTCTTTACATGGAGCCTCTGATAATAAAATGTTGGATAAAAGTTTTCCTACGATATTTTTAAATGGAAACCAGAGTTTTTATGAAATACTCGGAATTGTAGATTTCTGACTTGATTTATTCATTTCCACTGTTATTCATTATACGGATTTACATGATTTAAATTCTCGTCACTACACTCAAGTTTTTGGTTACATTGATTACTTACTGAGTTGTCATACTCACGTTACTCCCTGCACCTTTGTGTACAGATCTAGGTACCGGACAATCTCGCTAGTTGATTTATGGACGAGCTTGGAGTTGTCCGAGGATTGAGGTAGCTGCTCAGCGCCCCCTGCTCACCTCCTTTCCTTCCTTCTGATTATAGTTTCTTTTTGTCTTTTGTACCTCAGACTTTGGTTGTAGAAAGACATTGTTGTACATTGTATTTTCAGTCTTAGATTCTCATGAATGTTGACTTCAGGTTTTGGGGAAGTATGTATTTATTTTATCTCTTTCTAATATTTTTAAAAATATGCTAAATAATTGGGAAATTATGGGATATATATTGATAATCTGAAATGGTTGGCTAGCCTAGTTCCATGATAGGCTCCATCACGGCCGGCTTAGGATTTGGGGTCGTGACAAGTTGGTATCAGAGCCTAGGTTACTTAGGACTCAACTTTCATGAGCAGGTTTAGTAGAGTCTTGCGGATCAGCACGGAGACGTATGTACTTATCTTCGAGAGGCTACAGAACCTTTAGGAAAAACCTCATTTTTCTTGAATTCTGTCATGCCATTTTATTGGTTCTAGAAATCTAAACTTCTGTTGTTTCATTCTCTCATAGATGGTGTGGACTCGCGCTACCGATCAGGGTGATCAACCACCAGCTAGACCAATGAGGGATCGAGGCCGTGGTAGAGGTAGGGGACCATCCCGTGCGGCAGCCAGGGCAGTATCAGTTGATCCCCCTACTATTCAGGATCAGGTTCCCGCCACAGATACTCCAGCAGGACAGGTTCAGGCACTGGCAGTGCCTATTGTTATTCCAGGTCTTCAGGAAGCCTTGGCTGTGATCTTGACGGTGTGTACCACCTTTCTCAGGCAGTTTCCGCTACTTCTCAGACCAGGGGAGGCAGTCAGACTCCAGTTGCCCAGAAACCTGAGCAGGCTACTCATGGCCAGCAAACACCGGGGGCGGTTCCAGCCCAGCTGGTTGCTCCAGTTCTGGACTTCGTGGTCCCGGCTATGCCAGATGATGAGCATCGTAGGCTGGAGAGGTTTAATAGACTACAGCCTCTGACATTTAGTGGTGTTGAGGGCAAGGATGCCTAGGGTTTTCTAGATAAGTGTCAGAGGATGTTGTGTACTGCTAGGATTTTGGAGACCAGTGGGGTCTCATTTGCTACTTTCAGTTCTCTGGTGCTGCTTTCACTTGGTGGGAGTCTTTTGAGAGGCGTAGGCCTGTTGGTTCAACATCCCTTACCAGGAAGCAGTTCTCTACTATCTTCTTGGAGAAATATGTACCCCAGTCTCACAGGAAGGAACAATGTAGGCTTTCAGAGCAGCTGTGTCAGGGAGAGCTATCAGTGACGCAGTATGAGATGGAGTTTTTAGAGTTGGCTCGTCATGCTACAGAGTTGGTACCTACTGACGGGGAGAGGATTAGGAGGTTTATAGATAGCCTTACTTATCAGCTCCGCCTTTTCATGACCCGGCAGAGACTATCAGATGCTACATTCGAGCATGTTGTTGATATTGCTTGAGATATTGAGTCAGTTCGCCGCTAGGAGCGGGTAGAGAGGGAGGCCAAGAGGCCTTGTGGATCGGGTGGTTCTAGTGGTGCTCCTTCCAGGGGGTAGTTTCAGCATGGCAGGGGTCGTTCATTCAGGCCTCCTCAGTCAAGCCGCCCAGCCTATAGTGGTGTATCTTCGGGGCATGGTCCCTGCGGTTTTTAGTCAGGACATTCTTCATTCGGTGCCTTTCCAGCCCAGAATACAACTCGATCACCATCAGCTCAGATTTCTTCTATGCATGGTTCTCCTAGTGTCCATTCTGGTGTCAGGGGTTCATTTTAGTCCCAGTCTCCAGCTCCAGGGAGCTGTTATGAGTGTGGAGAGTTCAGGCATATGAGGAGGTAGTGTCCTCATCTTCTTGGAGGTCCATCTCAGCTAAGGGGCCAGCCTTCGACTTCAGCTCCAGTTACTTCACCACCCACCTAGGCAGCCAGGGGTGGTAGTTGATCACGCTCAACTATGTCTTCTGTAAAGACTAAACGGGCGTTGCAAATATAAATCGGGGTATTAAGTCCAAAGTCGATCCCACGAGGAATTGAACGTATCAATTGAGTGTATTAAATACTAAACTGGTGT
>MDKI01068334.1:0-11518 GCA_005239505.1 Nicotiana paniculata
CGTGTTTCATTCATCATTGGCAATGTAAGGTTTAGAACAGGGTTTTAATTGATATGAGGTTTGTTACCGATACTAGGTTTGTTTTTGAGTAGCTACTATGATCGGAAATTATTGCTACGAGTATGCGAGTTATGTTGTATATCATGTGATTACATCTTGGGTTATGGTTATGGCTTGATACAACTTGTTCAGACTTATACAGTGTGTAGATGCGAGATTCAGGTCTTGTAATGAATTCCAGATGATTGGAATTGGGTTCTAAGATCTAGACTAAGGTTGAAGTACTAATCTTCAGTTATGTTGTTGTCAGGTTTACATGGATTGAAGTGATATGGGATCACCCTCGGGTATGTGCAAGGTGAGTTATAGGGCGATTTGATGGATTTAGATCAACTCTTGGCACGTTCGAGGACGAACGTATGTTTAAGTGGGGGAGAATGTAACGACCTGAACGGTCATTTTGAACATTTGCACTTCGCTCGGTGGTTTGAAGGCATGAGTAGATCCGTATGATGTATTATGACTTGTCTGTATCGTCGGTTTCAATTTCGGGTGATTCCTAATTGATTTTAAAGAATGATTCTCAACTTGGAAGCTTATAGTTGGAAGAGTTGACCAAATTTGACTTTTGTGTATTTGATCTTGGAATGAAGTTTTGATGGTTATGTTAGGCCTGGATTGTTATTTTGGACTTGGACATATGCCCAAATTTGCATTTGGGTGTTTCTAGAAGATTTCGACACTATTTGACCAAAGTTAAAAATTTGAAGGCTTGAAATGTTCATAAGTTTGACCGAGAGTTGATTTGATGATATCGGGTTCGAATTATGGTTCCAAAAATTGGAATAGCTTCGTTATGTCATTTGGAACTTGTGTGCAAAATTTAAGGCCATTTCGGGTTAATTTGATATGGTTTGGCACGAGTTTTGGAAGTTGAAAGTTCAAATTGCATCAAGTATGATTTGAGGTGCGATTCTTAATTTTGATGCTATTATGTGTGATTTAGGCCCCGAGTAGGTCCATGTTATATTTTGGGGCTTGTTGGAATGTTCGAACGGGGTCCCGAGGGGCCCGGGTGAGTTTCTGATAGGATTGGGTTGTGTTGCACTCGTTTTTTATGTTTCTATGTCACTTCTTCAAGCATAAATGGTACCATATTATGAAAAAGAGCTCCAATTTTCTATTTTTATTGAAGTATTAGATCTGTATTGTGATTACGGAGTGATAGCAAAATGAATCATCAAATTTGGACATCGTATGAGGGAGTTATGTTCATTTTAGTCTCGGGGAAGAGAGCTGGTGCTGGTGCTTTGCAGATGTGAAGTTGGATCCGCATCTGCGATCCAACAAGTGCATAAAATGGTCCACAAAAGCAGAAATGATAGGTTGGACTTGTTACTTACTGAGTTGGTGTACTCACGTTACCCCCTGCACCTTGTGTGCAGATTCAGGTGCTAGGACCGAGTGAGAGCTGGTTTACTCTCTGGGAGCACTTCGGAGATTGCAAGGTAGCTGCACGCCGTCCGCATCTTGTCTCTCTCCTTCCTATTAGTCATTTTGTTTATTCTCAGCTGCTTTGTAGTAAGGGAACAGTACCAGATTTTGTATTTTCCTTTTTAGTTGCTCATGACTAATGACTCTAGGTTTTGGGGCTGTATTTAAATATTTTACCTACCTTTATGTGTTTTCAAATGCTAAAACGAAAGATTTATGAAATACTGGTTGATATTGAATCAAATGAAAGTTTTTCTCAAGTTATGCGTAGTGAATTGGCTAGCCTAGTATCACGATAGACGCCATCATGGTCGGGTTGGTTTTCGGGTCGTGACATGCATGACTGCCCGACCGCCGTAGCTTAGTCGTAAATGTGTAACTTCCCAACCGGCCATAGCTCGGTGGTAAATGCATGACTGCCCGACTGGGCGTAGCTCGGTGGTAAATGAATATGCATGACTGCCCAACCGGTGGGAAATAATGATACATAATTGCCCAGCCGGTGGTAACTACCCGACTAGCCATAGCACGGTGGTAAATGCATGAAGATGCATGTATCACTATATTATAAACATTAACATCTTTATCAAATACCTCGATAGAGACTTAGGAACATACTTACACATGCTTGAATATCACTTTACAGGAATAAATAGCATAGACATCCTTAACTGCTAAGAGTAGAGCCATTTATGGAATAGCATTACGTTTACGTATCATTACTTGGATCATGCCAAAAGAAGGAAAGATTAGCCTTAACATACCTTTAAGGTCAACTTTCTACTTATATCCATGAACAATCTCCTCCGCGCCTCAATCTTATATGCCAAAACTAGTCTTCTTCCACCTTATTTCACTTCGAAGAAGTCTCCAATCAATATAGAAACTGACTCTATAAGGAAAACCAAATTACTAGAGGACAAGCTTAGTGGCTCGAGATATGATTTAAATTATTTTTGGCTAAAAAGCTGAAACATAAACCATACTTCAACTATATGGGTTATTAGTTGCTTGGCTTCTCCACATATGAATTGCTTTCATCAAATCAAGCTCTTTTTAATTGAGCTTGCTCCCCAAAAATTCACAATTCTGCATTATTTAGGTAAAACTTAGTCTAAAGCTTAAAATATAATGAGCTTCACATTAGGATATATGACACTCTTATCCTATAGTTTAGTACTAAAAGTTAAGTTCTAGAATTTGTCCAAGTTGGCGTGAAGCTTTGTGGTTGTTGAATAGCAATTATCTTTTGAATCAAAATATCAACAACCCAAGATTTCAAAATCCTACCACTAACCAAACAACTCTATAGGTAATATCAACACTTTCTTGAATCTTTTTAAAACAAATCAAGTAACACTTTTGATCGAAATATGTTTCCAAGCATCCAACTAGCTAACATAAGAGAATCTCTTCTTTAGGTGTGTCCACGTCCACCTATTAAATGGTGATTAGTCATTATAAGTTCTTACACGTGGATTAATGTCCACACAATTAAGAATCATCACAAATTACTTAAAATACTACTTATTTTTAATACACTTTATACACCTCACTATCATGGTCATGTGGTACCATATAAAATTAATACATACACTATTATTTCATTAAAACATCCCTGTAAAAAAATGCACATATTATCTCAACTTCTAATTTTCCTAATCTCATATAAAGTGTAAAAAATTTCATACGCTTAATTCTTAAAATGGTAAAAAGATAACCTTCTTTTCTTGTGAGAATATAATTTCTATTTTTATAATAAAGAAAATCTCATAGGCTTTCTCATATTATGTGTATAATTTAAAGCATATTCAAAAGTAGTGATACTAATAATTATATGAAATCATATTTATTTATTTATTTTTAACTTTTCTTTACAAAAATATTCCACTCAAAATACCATATCAAATGTGTATCACGGTATCAAGGTTGTTAAACTTACGGGGTCTTATAATAACACAGTCATAAATCCTCTATAACCTCATGAATGGTCTTAATCCCTTCAAGCTCATATGGATTACTAAGAATCATCCTAATATTAAAGTACGGGATGTAACATTCCCCTCCCAAGTGGAGACAACAAAAAAGAATTTTACAATTCAAAAAAGAGATTGAAAAAATTGTAGACGACAAGAATTGAAACGCTACTACCTCTAGCGCCAGCGCCAGCGCGTGGCGCTGCCCTGGACGCTGGGTACTGGATTTTTCCTTCTTCGTCTGGGACAACATTATTTCGGTCCTACACGACTCCAACTCGTGTAAAAGGGGTCCTAAACCTAATTTGGAGGGGATCTAACATACATTGAAGGAGAATTCACGTGGGGGAACACACACCACGCTTGGAGGAGGCTTCTAACTAGTTTTCTTCTCTTCTCTTCCTTTAATTCATAGTTTATTTGTTCTAGAGTTGTTGGGTGCTACATGAACGTTGTAGTTTAAAGCTTGAATTGTTCTTATTGTTTTATCATATTATTTTATTTATTAAATCTTGCGCTTAATTATTTGATTTCTTGATCACCAATTGAATACTATCTAGAATTGAGCTCAGAAGAGGAAATTCTAGATTGCATATAAGATTGAGTAGATCAAGATCTTAACTCTAGGGGGGGGGGGGCATTTTTGCGGTTAGGATAGGAATATACCTAATCGTCTTGCTTGGTTACTATACAGGAATTATTAATACATTTTTGTTAATTCTAATTCCATAGGAATATAGGCGTTATGTTATCTTGAATAGACGAGTAGTACTTCAAGATAAGGCTACGAGTAATATTAACTCTGTCAACCAATAAACTAATTTTTGATGAAGAACTTTCTCTCTCAAGAACCCTCTCTCCCTTTTCTCTATTTTTGCTCAGAAATCAGTTAAAAATGAAGGGGAGGGGTGTTTTAATGAACTGGGGGTCGGGTTTTAAAATTAAAAAATAGGATCCTGACGCAAGAATGCCATCGGTAATGCGATCGAATTCCTGGCATGCGGTCCGCAGAATCGACCGCAGAATGGCCCTCAAGATGGGCCAAAATTTAAAACACACTGGACATGTATGCGACCACTATGCGATCCGCAGAACCAACATGCAATTTTGGACCGCATAGTTGTCCTCAAATTGGGCAGTGATTATGCACATGTATGCGACCATTATGCGGTCCGCATACACGTTATGCGATCGCATAGTGCGTCGCATAACACCCAAATTTCTAGAAAATTCATCTTTCAAATTTCGGGGTACTTTTTACTGAAAATATATGCCCGTTTTAAGAATTTCTACAGTTATAACAACTTGGGACTTATTTGGGTATTATTTTAAACAAAAAAAATTTACGAGTCTTTACAGTGTTATTCTTTTCTACATGGTTATGGTCATGCACTTTCTTGTACTTGATGTCTAATTGTGTGTGGTTGTTGATTTTGAGCATTGTGGCTTGAGGTATTTTATATGTACTGGTCTTTGGATATGTCATGCATTGCAACGGGGTTATGTTGGGATATGATCCTTTCTGTTAGACCCGTGTGTCTTGGTTCTATGTGTAATGGGTTCTTATCATTGCGCTTGTTATGGTATCTATTGAATTGCGGGACGGTTCTTTCATTTGAGTCAATTTCCATTTTTGGGTGCATTTGAATTATTGCTTATTGGTGCACGAATTGCACGGTTTGTGGCTTGAGGTTGTATTGGTGTGGCTGTATTTGATCATATGAGGTCATTGGACCTATAATGGTGCTATCAGATTTGATTGCGGTATATTTGGAAGGATAATGTCACTGATCGGCTTATAAATCGGCTATGGTTCTTGTCGAACGAGGGAGAGCTCCATGACTTGTTTAGTTGATGAGTAGTTATGAGTTTCTACGTGTTTCATTCATCATTGGCAATGTAAGGTTTAGAACAGGGTTTTAATTGATATGAGGTTTGATACCGATACTAGGTTTATTTTTGAGCAGCTACTATGATTGGAAATTATTGCTACGAGTATGCGAGTTATGTGGTATATCATGTGATTACATCTTGGGTTATGGTTATGGCTTGATACAGCTTGTTCAGACTTATACAGTGTGTAGATGCGAGATTCAGGTCTTGTAATGAATTCCAGATGATTGGAATTGGGTTCTAAGATCTAGACTAAGGTTGAAGTACTAATCTTCAGTTATATTGTGTTGTCAAGTTTACATGGATTGAAGTGATATGGGATCACCCTCGGGTATATGCAAGGTGAGTTACAGGGCGATTTGATGGATTAGATCGACTCTTGGCACGTTCGAGGACGAACGTATGTTTAAGTGGGGGAGAATGTAACGACTTGAACGGTCGTTTTGAACATTTGCACTTCGCTCGGTGGTTTGAGGGCATGAGTAGCTCTGTATGATGTATTATGACTTGTCTGTATCGTCGGTTTCAATTTCGGGTGATTCCTAATTGATTTGAAAGAATGATTCTCAACTAGGAAGTTTATAGTTGGAAGAGTTGACCAAATTTGACTTTTGTGTATTTGATCTTGGAACAAAGTTTTGATGGTTCTGTTAGGCCTGGATGGTGATTTTGGACTTAGACATATGCCCTAATTTGCATTTGGGTGTTTCTACAAGATTTCGACACTATTTGACCAAAGTTAAAAATTTGAAGGCTTGAAATGTTCATAAGTTTGACCGAGAGTTGATTTGATGATATCGGGTTCGAATTATAGTTCCAAAAATTGGAATAGCTTCGTTATGTCATTTGGGACTTGTGTGCAAAATTTAAGGCCATTTCAGGCTAATTTGATATGATTTGGCACGAGTTTTGGAAGTTGAAAATTCAAATTGCATCAAGTATGATTTGAGGTGCGATTCTTAATTTTGATGCTATTATGTGTGATTTAGGCCCCGAGTAGGTCCATGTTATGTTTTGGGGCTTGTTGGAATGTTCGAACGGGGTCCCGAGGGGCCTGGGTGAGTTTCTGATAGGTTTGGGTTGTGTTGCACTCGTTTTTTATGTTTCTATGTCACTTATTCAAGCATAAATGGTACCATATTATGAAAAAGAGCTCCAATTTTTTTTTTTATTGAAGCATTAGATCTGTATTGTGATTACGGAGCGATAGCAAAATGAATCATCAAATTTGGACATCGTATGAGGGAGTTATGTTCATTTTAGTCTCGGGGAAGAGAGCTGGTGCTGGTGCTTTACAGATGTGAAGTTGGATCCGCATCTGCGATCCAGCAGGTGCATAAAATGGTTCACAAAAGCAGAAATGACAGCTAGAAATGCGCATGTGCGGCTTTTTGGGCGCAAAAGCGGAAATGCTTATGCATAAAAAACAAACTGCATTCTTTTGGTGTTTTGAGCATATCTTGAGTCCTAGAGCTCCAATTGAGGTATTTTTTGCCGCGTTCTTCTCACATTTTTATGGGGGTCGGTATCTAATCTCAATGAGTATTTTAACATGATTCCAGTAGTTCATTTGTAAGTTAATCCATGTTTTGATTGGAGAATTGAGGGTTTTATCGAAAACTTTTCTAAAGGGAATAATTGGATTTTGAACATCGATTCAGAGTTGGAATTGGATGAGATTAGTATGGTCGGACTCGTAATTGAATGAGTTGTCAGATTTTTATGAATTTTGTCTGGTTCCGAGACGCGGTCTCGGGTTTGACTTTTTGGTTGACTTTGAGTAAATGTGTAAAGACTCAACCTTTATCATTTGGGATTGTTTTCTTAGGCATTATTTGATGTATTTGAGTTGCTTATATTTAGTTTTGAGTCGTTCGGAGGTTGTTACACATAGGATGAAATTTCTTGAGTATTGTTTGGCTTGCTCAATATTTAATTTGGGCTTGTTCGAGGTAAGTAACATATCTAAACTTGGATCTGAGGGGATTTAACCCTGGGACCTATGTTATAAGAGATGTATTGAGGTGACACACATTCTAGGTGACGAGCGTGTGGGTGTGCGCCATAAAAATCTTGAATGTAGTTGACTTTCTAATTTAAATGTAAGTCATAGTAGTATTTTTTTAGCATAATTTAAACTTTAGTGTAAATAGTGAGTTTTCTTATTTATATAGTTTCCTTTTAAGTCTAAATGTAAGTTGGTTAGTTTACACACACATGCCTTACCTCCACCTCTCACCTATCCCCCACATCACACACCCATGATCTTCCCCACATCCCCACTCTTCATCTCCATGAACATTTAGTTAGGGACATAGGATTTCTATATAAATATGAAGAGCAAATATTGAAAAATAAAAAAAAAAGGAAAAACAGAACGAAAAAAGGAGAGCAAAAACACAGTAAAAGAAGTTTTCCTAAATTACTCTGAAACTTCAACTCTTCTTGATTTTCAAAAATTGCTCTAGTGGTAGGAAACTTACTTAAGCTTCTCGGTCCAGTTTTCCTTCATATAAAGAATACCAAAAAAGGGGTTTTTATAAAATCTGATTCTCTGGTTTAATATTGGGCATTAGAGGCTGATTTCTGAAGTCAGTTCTGAGATTGTTATGCTTTCTATGGTGATTGCTCTACTGTCTTAGCTTGCTTTATTGCTGATTTTGAAAACATACCTTCTTATTTTGCTTATCTTCGTTGTAAGTCAGGTACCAATTTATTACTTTTATTCCGTTCGATTTGTATTGAAGTATGAATTATCTACTGTAGTTTATTTTTTAGATGATGTTTGTATTTTTTAACGTGAATGCTTAGTTTTGACACAACAATTACATGAAGTTTGGTTATAGACGAAATGTTGTTTAGCAGTGATTTATGGTTAGAATATTTTATATCTCACATGTTTCTACTAGAATTCAACAGGTGTATTGCACATATAATTATATGCTGCCTAATTTCAGTACTAATTACTAAAGTTTGAGTCTGCTTTCCATGATTTTCTGATAAATTAAAGTCTGATGCTTAATTTGAAGGTCAATAATTATGGATCTATCCATATGTTGGTTTGATATGCAGTTTAAGGCTTGAGCGCAGTCTCATCTCTGTTAGATCTTTGTTGCTTGGGTTGGCTATCCATTAACATCAGTTATAATCATGATCACAACGAAATTTAACCATAGCTGTATTTTTAATGGGGGTGAAGGTTATAATTTTGAGCATACTAATGATGTATTCTATAATTTAACAGTGTAGTTGCATAGATGACAGTTCAGAAATTTAGTTGTTCAATTGTTATATATTTCATTAAGTTATAATATGCTATATGCCTTAAATGCTCGGTTTGTGTCCAAGGCTGTGTGTTCTCCAAATCAGCTAACATTATTTTAGCCATAACATGAGAGAAATCGTGTAGGTATTCAAATTTTTTATATAAATTTGAGTATCTATTCTTAAGCGTGTTTTGCTTTACTCAATTGTATTTGGAGGCTCATTTGGAAATATGTCGTTCATAGCTTTAATCACTTTTCAGAAAAGTTCAACCCAAAACTTCTCTGTATGGTACTGGTATCGATTTAATTTATATGTTATTCGACTTCCTGTTGCTCACAGTGTGCATAATGGAGATTAGAATCGGAAACCTACTAATAGTCAAAGTATACGTTCGCGTAACTTTGAATAACTCTCCTAGTAACTAAAAATATATATTTTTCTCAAAAATTGTGTATACGTTTACGTAACATAAATAAATATTAAAATGAACACTCGTAGTGACACTTTTAGGAACGATTTTTTTTCTTCTAAAAATTATTGGAGTTACGTACATGAGCGCATGACGTGATTTTGGTTTCATTTTGACAATAAAACAAAAATACGCGCTTGCGCAACTTTATTTATCTCTTTGAATGAATTCACTGTCGAGAATTATGTACACGTCCGCGTGATATGATTTTTGGCACATCCCAATCTCAACGGGTTTACGCATATGTAACCCGTCTCAAAATAACTCTTTGAATACAAAAGAATAATAAAAGCAGTAAAAAATATAAAAAATGCACATAGGTATAAAAGCAGTAATTAAATAATTTAGGCCAAGTTTAATCATTAAGAGACCATGCTGGAACCACGAAACTCGGGAATGCCTGACACCTTCTCCCGGGTTAATAGAATTCCTTACTCGGATTTCTAGTTCGCACACAATTTGAACAGAGTCAAAATTCCTTGGTTTTGGGATTTCTAATAAAAGAATGGTGTTCCGGAATATCGTAAGAAATCCGGGTGGCGACTCTGAAAATAAAAATAAATCCCAAAATCGAATAATGTCACTTAAAGTAACTCCCTTATTACCCTCACCGGTGAAAAACGAGGTGTGACAGCTCATATTAGACTGTGACCAGACTTGTTTTGCTGTTATTTTTTGTTACATCCATGTTCCCCTACTTGTTTTATTATATGAGCTTTGTATCATGTTAGAAATCATGTTTAGGCTATGTGTTTATTCGGCTGAGAACCAATGAGGCTATTTTTGCTGTTTTGAGTTATCTGCTCTAACTATAATTATATACTCAGTCATGATTCTTCGTTTGCGTATCATATCTCAATTTCTGTTCATCATTCATCGTTACATCACATATTATTATTGTTTGGGATGAGAGATATGAGATATGTGAGCCAGTGAGACTGGAGAGATTGATGATTGAGTTGGGGCCCGAGAGCTGTGTTGTGAGTGAAATTGTGGATCGGCTGCACTCTAGGCCATATTGATTTTATATATATTATTATTATTATGGATCGGGCTGCACGCCGCAACAGGCCTTATAGGCTTTAATATTATTACGGATCGGGCTGCACGCCGCAACAGACCTTATCGGCTATATTATTATTATGGGATCGGGATGCATGCCACAACCGGCCATGTTGGCTTTATATTAGCGCATGGGCAGGATCTGCACCTCTGGAGTCTGACATACCAGCAATGAGCGCATCTACCGTACAATGCTGAGTGATTGTGTGTGATGAGCGGGAGTTTGAGACAGACAGATTGAGTACTCTGAGAGTGTGAGTATCTGAGATTATCACGGTGAAATCATTCACTTGACATGCATATTGACATGTATGCATAGAGATGTATTTTTCCTCATGCTGCACAATATTGTGACATTCATGATTTAACATGTACATTGACATATAGGCATTGAGATGTATATTTCTCATGCTAGACGGTATATGATAAGTGAGACTTGACATGCATATTGACACGTAGGCATAAAGATGTACTTTCCTCATGCTATATGATAATGGAATATCTTATTTGTTGTTAAAAGTTTGGAAAAAATTACAGTTTTTTGAGATACTTATATTTTAGTAATTTCGCTGAAAGATTTGGGTTTTATTGTTATATCTGAAAGGCATGTCTATTTTTCCGTAACTGTGACGAGCTGAGCATAATATCTTTTGAGTTATTACTTGTAGTGCTTTCATTATATTGTGACGAGTTATTCTTGGCTATTGGTGTTGGACTCTGACTGTTTTTTGAGCTCGTCACTACTTTCAACCTAAGGTTAAGTTTGTTACTTATTAAATACATAGGGTCGGTTGTACTCATACTAACTTCTGCACTTTGCGTGCAGATCTTGGTGCTGATGTTTCTGCGTGTGGCGGGAGCTGGCATTGAAGATGCACCTACGTTCCGATTATAGCTGCCTCTTGTTCTTGGTAGCTTTAGATTTATAAACCTGTTCATGTATATCTCAAACATATGATATATTTATTTCATACCAGCTTTGTAAACTTTAAGTCTTAGAAGCTCGTGATTTGTATAACCAGTCCTTGGGTTGTTGTGTAAAAGTTCAGCCATTTCATCATTTACTTTTCGTAGTAAATCTCATTTGAATTGGATTATTGTTAATTGACTTACCTATAGGATTGAGTTAGTAGCCATTACTACTAGTGAATTTTGCTTCGTGACAACTACCATAGTGTTGTTTATTAGTTCAGAGCATCATATACGTTTGGTGTTCATTCTAACCGGTGAAATTCGGATCATACACAAATTCTTTAAAATGTGTTGTAAAATGTGTAGTAAAATGTGAGCAAGCATATTGATAGAATGCTAAGAAATAATGAAGAACAAGACAAGACAAGTTTTGGGGTGAAATCTC
>MDKI01219225.1:0-26506 GCA_005239505.1 Nicotiana paniculata
TAGTAGTTATATGTTTTCTCTCCCTCTTTCTCGAAAAGTAACTACATTAATTATTTCTGCCACCATTATCTACCTCTCTCCACTTTTTCAGAGACACATCAATCACTTCGGTCCTTCCACCTTTCAACACCCTTACACATTTTCCAACTCTTCAAATCGTCATTTGGACCAGTTTCCCTTCTCCCTCTCTCTACATAACTCCTCACTTCTCACCATTTCACTCACTCCCACTTCTCTGAACCCAAAAGCTTCCTTCTCACCTACTTCTTTCCCTCCTTTCTCACTGTGATTAACAATGGCGTCTTAAGAGGAAATCGCCCCCTCCTCCATTGCTACCAACCTCAACATCACCCCTGATGAGGGCCAAGTTTCCTCATCATCCAAGGAAACCCTCTCTACTCCTAAGTCATCTCAGGAAACCCTCTCTACTCCCCTAGTACCAGAATCATCTCAGGAAACCTTAGTCTCTGAAGCTTCTTCTTCTCAATCAGAACCATCTCCATCCTCGCCAAAAGAACCAACCCCTACAGTTGCCACTCCACCTCTATCTCCCTCTATACCACTATCTGAGCCACTCATCCCTGAAAGATCTCCCATCTCTGAAGTCTCAGAGGAGATTCCGAGTCAGTATATTGACCCCTCCTCTCTCATATCTCAAACCCCCATGGAATCCGCTGACAAAGAGGCAACAGAAAATATCATTGTCCTATCTTCCGAAAAAACTCCTGAAAATCCTTGCACTCTTCTTGAGACTCAAGGAGCCTCTCTGTTTACTCCTGAGGATCCTGGCACCATGGTCCCTTTCGAGTCCACTCAGCATGCGACTCCACCCTCAAAAACTAGTGAGGGACCTGGTTCACCATCTTCTCAGTCTCCGAAGGAACAAATATTCTACACTCCTCCTCTCGAGTCTATTCCCCCTCTCTATGCTCCTGTGGATGACGATGATGAAGATGATATGGTGCTCAGTGCACGATTTAAAGTGTGTCATGGGGTCGGCATTTTTGCTCCCTCTGTGAAGCATACCTCTACTAGACTCCAGAAGAAAGAGGCTGTGGATCAGGATCTTGAAAAAAGCAAGAAGTGTAACAAGACTAAAAGGAGGCGTCTGGTAAAGGATGGTCAGTTTGCAGTGGACAAACATATTCCAGTGGTAGAGGTTGAAGAGGAAACTGCTAAGGAACCTAGTTCCTTAGTGAAAAGGAAAAAGGTTGTGGATAGGAGGAGTGTAAAGCCATCACCCTCGATGATTAAGGAGAAAGTGAAGAAGAAAGATGTTGGAGAGGTTAGTGGACCTAAATCTGCCAGTTCAAAGGAAATATCGGCCAAAGGGTCAGGTAAACGTAAGCGAGAAGAAGAAGCAGAACCAGCAAGGGAACCTGGTTCTGTGCAGGCTGCTACATGAAGGAAAATGTTAAGCTATAAGCAGTGTTGCTGGGGCGCACCATTGACCCTGACATCCTTGACATGCCAGGCATGAGTCAACTCATGGCTATGCTTGAGTTTCAAAAATGGGACCATCTCTTGAATGTTAGTCGGGCCAAATGTTATGAGGATGCTGTGAGAGAGTTCTACGATACCTTCTTCTCCCCTACTGAGTGCCATGTGTGTGTGTTGGTAGAAGGGGTGGATATCGTGTTCGATGATGCTCTACTGGGAATAATCCTAGGGGTTCCATCAGAGGGTTTGTCTTCAGTCAATCCAAAGAAAGGTGCCTGCAACAACACCTTTCGGAAAGTCATTTTCAAGACTGGGTCTGTTCAGCAAGGGGACCGGGTACATAAGAAGGCTATGCTGCCTATCTACCAACTTCTCTTTGAGTTGGTAAACAAAGTTCTTCTCCCCCGGGCAGAGAGACAATCTGTTGCATCCAAGGTTGACCTTATTCTTATGGAGGCATTTGACAACTTCACTCCAGTCAATCTACCAGCTCTAATAATCAATCACATGACCAAATTTGTCTCCCTCAAGGATGGTAATCATGGTCTTCCCTATGGCTTCTTACTGACCAGTATCTTCAAGTACTTCCAAGTACCCCTCAATAGTCCTCAGGTTGGAACCCGCAAATAGAGCTTCACCAAGATCACACTTGAGGAGTGTGAATGCATTGAGAAGGCAGGGCCGGTAATTCTATAATCTCTCAGCTGATCACTGCACTGAATGCTGCCCAGGACACGATCAGGAGGCTGGAAGCTCAAATAGCTCTTCTAGAAGTGTCAGGCCAGTCTGATAGGGGACCTGGTTCTTCGAGTTCCACTGATGCAGAAGTGTCCTGCCTGACCATGGAGAATGCAGAATTGAAACGTCAGGTTGAGAATCTGAAGGAAAGGCTTCTTCAGTAACAGTCCTCAACAAATGCTCATATGGACCTAGTCCTCCGCACTCTCACTGCCTCTACCTCTATTCCCTCCTCCTCTAGTGCTCCCTAGGATTCCTCTTTATGTGGCTGGTTGTGATTAATGCTGTTTCTTTTTGTTTTTCTGGGACTGGATAACATGTGACTGCTCCTACTTTGAAAAATACAAATGAAGTCCTCTGCTTTCGAGCAGAGTCTTCTACAAATTTCTTTACGTTTTTGCTATAAATGAAATCAGTCCTTTTGTGTTCTATTTGTTGTCTTACTGACTTTTATTCTGTCTTCTATCATGATTGTGTGCACATAAGGGGCATGAGTTAACTTTAATGGACTTCCTTGATTTCTCTTGCCTGGATCTGACTTTTTATGATTCCAAAAGGGGGAAGCTAAGGGGAATAATTGAAAACTCTGACCTGGTTGCGCAATGTTTAAGGGGGGAAGCACAACCTAAGGGGGAAGCATATTGATAGGGGGAACTTGCTGGAAACCTGGTCACATATGTGCTACTCTATCACATTTACCTCCCAATTATAAAAGTTTGTCATCATAAAAAAGGGGGAAATTGATGAGTTGTATTCTGTTTTGATGTTTTAACAAACTTTTATGTGAAGGACCAGTTTGAGGACCTAATGTATACAGCATCACAAGCTATCTATGCCTTCAGGAATTCCGGATCATACCGTGCTGAACGAGGACGGACCAACTAAGGGACCTGATCCCTTAGCGGACTCACAGAATAAAGTACAGGCCAACTTGACAACTGTAAAAAGTTGTGACAGAAAAGGTGACTGCCTGCTACTGTTCACACTACAGTGTAGCAACAGTGCAACAGTCACTTCCTAGTGGTTGAGCCGTGTACCTTCAAGATTTTGGACATCCTTCTTGGAATGTGCAAGGTTTGGTAGTATCTTGAAGCAAGAAGAAAAACATAGTCACTTGAGAAATTACTAAGAATATTCAAGCATTAAGTGCTCTCAAGCATTAAAGACTCAAGGGCTTCAAGAGGAAGAAGACAAATCCACTAAGACCTCACACGTGGTTATCAAGTAATGTTAATGTCCTTAGTTTAGTTGTAATCTTGCATCTTATTTTTCATTGTATCCTACTAAGCTTAGTAGAAGCAACTAGTTAGGAACCTTTTAACCTTTCATCTTCCAAACTTGTGTGTGACTAAATCTAGTCATGAGCCAAAGTCTTTGTAACTAGGTTGTGACAAAGTGGCTTGTAAGAAGTGTTACAAGTTAGAGTATTGAAGTCTTTGTAAGAAAGTAATTACAAAGCGGCTTGTAATAGTTTAGATTACAAGTTAGTAAAGTTGAAATCCTACAAGTGTAGGTCGTAGTTTTTGTCCCCTTGAGTGGGATTTTTCCACGTAAAAATCCTTTGTCTCTTTACTCATTTTTCTAGCACGTAGTTTTGTGGGAACTAGTAGAGGACCTGGTCACTCTACTGGTTGGTGGACGCTAAGAAACCTTCAATTTCTATGATAGTGTGCTAGTGCAATCAACTTTATTGTCTTATTTTCAAGTAATCATACTAGGTTAAATGCCTGAAACGTGAGTTTAGCAATTTGAATACGGTATGGGCTAAAATTATTCTAATTATATGTGGATCAAGTCAACATTTAAAAACCCTTTGAAGACCGCCACGTGTCGTCATCAGGATACAGTAACTTGGCTTTGAAAGCTTGACGTCATGAGACAAGATGTCGTCAACGAGGTCGAGGTGGCTCGATAGAGGATGAAGACAAGGACGAGATCTCCCCTTACTAAAGCGGTACCGGCTAGTTTTACAAATAGGGTTCCCCAGAGAATATTCCAATGAATATTTCTGTAAACTAATATCATTTTAATACGTATAAATTTCCACTACCAATAATATGATCCCAAAACTAATTTAATATTTAAATTCATATCACATAAACAACAGATGCACAATCTTTCATTCACCAAGAATTCTATTCGGAGTTTGTTTTGCAAATAAGCAACTAGTCTTGATAGAATTTTAAAAAGCAAACGACAAGCCTAAGGTAATAAAATATGGGTAATAAAATATGAGAAATGTATTTATTTTTCATATTTCTAAGTTAAGATTAAACAAAAGGATTCGTAAATAAAAGTGCTAATTCTACAACCAGTCCATAAATTGTTAAAGCTTCCATAAAAGCTAGACTAAGTAATAGCGTACCTCGTATTTTTTCCTCTGCCTCAGGATGTCTCGCGATACCCTCTACAACTTGACCCGCAACAGTCCCTTGACCAACTCTAGGTCCAATAGAATCAAGCTCTACAGCCAATCCAGCAACAAGAACGTAAGCGGCAGAAATACGTGGATTCATGATAAGTTCCTCGTACAAAAAAAAGAAAGAAAAAAAAGAGCCTTAAATACTAGAATAAAAGCACCTAGACCTAACAAGATTAAGTGAATACCTAAAATTGTGGTCATTTTATTTCGATCTTTCCATACATAACCAAAGAAGGGGGAAAATTCTTCAAGTGATTCAGGTCCCAAAAGTGCATGATAAATGCCCCCAAAGCCCAACACTGCAGAAGAAATTAAATGAAGTACTCTAGATACAAAGTATGGAAAGGTGTCTATAACTTCTCCCCCAGGGCCTATCCCCAACCTAGAGTAGCTTGGTGGGGAAGTAAAATTAATCATTGTCCATACATAGGCTTCTCTAGTACAAAATGGACCACTTCAAATAGGTTCATTGCTCCAGCCTAGAATACGGTTAATCCAGCAAGGGATACATGAGCCCCTAGTAGTTTACCGGATAAATTGATTAGTCGTCCATTCCCGGTCCACCAAGAGAAACCAGTGGTTTCTTGGTCACGACCAACTAAGGCCAAAGTTCCATTAAAGAGTGTTTCCACGTGGTAGAACCTCCTCAGGAAATATAAAGTTTTCATGAGGCTGATCTTGAGTCACTATCCAAGTGCGCATACCTTCGTTTAAGAGAATATTTTTGGTGTAGAAAGTCTCAAATTCAGGATCTTCCGCTGCGCGAATTTCCTGAGAAACAGAGTCAAAGGCACGTAGGTTCAAGGCTAGAACGACTACTCCAAGAGCACTCATCCATAAACCGGTTACTTGTACAAATAACATAAAAAAATGTAACCAACGTTTATTGGAAAAGCAACACCAAAGATTTAAGACCAAAAGCGGTTAACGGTGACCATTGACTAAGTTTCTTCGACTTAAGTTGGGTTAAAAGAACGTAATGTATTTGCACCATCACCGTCTTCAAATAATATATATATACACACACACACACACACACACACACACACACATACATATATAAAGCACGAAACTCCTTAGCGAAATATCATTCTCCTTTTATATCCCTTAAAGTATATTTTATATTGGATAAAATTATAATTAAATTATTTCTTAATATAAGTTTCTAATATTTAGGACTTCAAAAGAAACTAAATTTTACTTATTAATTGTTTTTCTTATTTAATATGTAGAAGGTCCTAATATTTAGGACTTCAAATTCATTAAAACTTTACCTTATATAAGTTCTTTACTTTACCTTCTTCTTCTTCTTCTTCTTCTTCTTCTTCTTCTTCTTCTTCTTCTTCTTCTTCTTAGACGACCCAATTTAACCCTCCGAAAGGTGTCGAGATGGCACCTAGTCCTTACGACTAGGTAAACCTAATATTGGGTAAAAATATAAAGAAACACAACGATAAAAGATAAATAGTATAATTTAAATAACAAGGATAGTGCCACTCGGCATATACAATAATAATCTCCCAAAACCCGGAAAATGTCTAATCACAAGCTTCTATCGGTCTATATAGCTCTATACAAAAAAGTCTGAAGAAAACAGAGAAAATCTCTACGCGGGGGAATAGAAGGGGACTCCGAGGATCTGCAGATGCGAGCAGAGGTACCTGAAGTCTCCTGAATCAGCAAACACGCACTAAATCCTAGGTTGATAGCTCGTACTTGTATCTGAAGAAAGGGCAGGGCATGAGTACACTACAATGGTACCTAGTAAGTGCCAAGCCTAACCTTGGTGGAGTAGTGACGAGGTCAGGTCAGGGCCCTACCGGTGTAAATATAATGAATTAAGCAATAAGAGATATAAATATATTCTACAGTAAAACAGTTAAAGAAGTTCACAGAATTTAACACTCAACGGAGCCCACAACTCAGAACAAGGAAACACAACAGGGAATCTCCCGGGATACCGTCCCGTAGTTCTGAAATAATTATGCACAACATGGGGATGTCCCAAAATACGTCCGTAGTCCCAAAATAAATATACAGTTCTAGGGGATCTCCCAAAATACGTCCACAGTCCCAAAGTAAATATGCAAGACAGGGGAATCTTTCGGAATACGTTCGTAGTCCAAAAATAAATATGCAGTGTTGGGGGATCTCCCGGAATACGTCCTTAGTCCCAAAGTAAATATGCAGCTCAAGATGACATGACAGTTAAAAAATCGAATTATACAGTTTAGACTAAGCACAATCAACAAAAATAGGAATCTACCTAAACATGCTGCACAAAATTCCATATAGACAGTTAAAACACGTAGGCATGCTTTCCTAATCTAAACTAAGCAATTAAACATAATAGTGCAGTTCTAACAAAGGAAAACTGTTTATGACATAGAAGAAAAATGAAATTTTTACAACAATAGCCCGTGTACGTACTCGTCACCTCACATACACGGCGCTCCTTGATCGGCGCTCACCTACACTACTAAATAGTAGCATGATGAGGGTCGGAGCAGCTTTTACCTGAAGGATCGGGATCGATTCCACACAGAGTTATGAATATTGGAGTTGAGTTTCTAGGTAATCTAGCAGTGTTTCGTGCTCTTAATTGCACTTCTCATAGTTTTTGGTTTTGTACTACAACTACGATTCATACTGATTGTAATTGCTAATTGATCAACTATTGTCTTTTTGGTTGTTTTCTTAATAGATAAAGGCACTAGGGTTATGACTTTCTCCTAGGTGAATATTTAAAGGGGTCCAATACCTAAGGCAGAGATGTTAGCAAGGGGAATATGTCATAGCCAATGCACGGAATTAGCCACTCTATATCTCTCGATAGTTTGAGTGGCATTGCCCTAATTGCCTCTCTCTAGGCCAATTGGGTGTCAAAATTATGCAAGCAATATTGGCTCAAGTAGGGTTTTACTATCTCTAGGTTTAACCCGTTAATTGAGACTATCAATCTCTTGACTTTGTCCCCTTCCTTGTTGGGATGATTTTCTAGACTCAAATTCTCTTTCTCAAGAAGAACCCAAGTCAAATAACCATCAATTAGTGTTTGCAACCACTAATTTTAACATGAAAACCACAAATCATCCCAAATACCAAACACCCATAAACTTCTAAGCCTTAAGTTAAAGGACCCATTAAACACCCACACTAGGGTTGAGCCACAACCCTAGCTAATGGGTTTAGCTACTTATAATAACTGAAGAAATCAGAGAAATAGATGAAGCAAAACCCATATAATTGAATTATAAAATAAAATTGAAAGATTCAATGTTGAAATCCTTCTAAAAGTACTCAAAAAGCTAAAGAAAAGTTGTTCACGAGCTCCCTACTATATCTCAGTACAATGCTTAACCTAAAAAATGAGAAAAGAAACTATTTATACTGGGCTGGAATTTTCGGACAAAAATACCCCTGCGGGGTCACCACGGACCACGCAAAATGGACCGCGGCCGCGGTGAGGCTTTTAGCTTATGAAATTGGGCTGTAAACTTGGCCACTGCGGTCCGCATAAACATGCACCGCGGCCGCGGTGGCTTCAACGCGGACCGCGAAGAAAGGACTGCGGTCCGCAGTGGTCTTCTAGCCTTCAAGGTCTGGGGTCTCTGAATCTCTTGACCGCGGACCGCATAAACTGGACCGCAGTCCGTGTTGATTTTTGCTTTCAACACAACTTCTCTGAATCATTCCACCGCGGACCGCATAAACTGGACCGCGGTCCGCGATTGATTTTAGCCTTGATAAACATTCTCTGTATCTCTTCACCGCGGACCGCATAGAATGGACCGCGGTCCGCGTTGGCTTTGGCCTTGAAAATCACTCTCTGAGTCTCTTCAGTGCGGAGCGCATAAAATGGACCGCGGTCTGCACTGGTCAATTGAACTCTGCCTGTGCTTGATCTTGGTACTTGTGCAGGTTTCACTCCTTTTTGAGCAGGTCTTTGACTGTTTGTCATCCTTTTTGACTAAACCCTGCAACAAGCACAACACGTAAGCCTTTGGGACTATTTTGCATACACTTTTATCCAAAAGTTAAGCAAGAAAGAGTGTAAAATAAGGTAAAATATCTAGTTATCAACTCCCCCAAACTTAATCTTTTGCTTGTCCTCAAGCAAACAAAATAAGCTCCACCCCTTTTTGAGTATATCCAAGAAAATTCAGCTGTCCTAAGGTAACCTCTTCTAGCATCAATTGGGACTAACAATTGCCCTCAATTCAAATTAATCATTAACAACACTTGACCTTTTAAAACCATGGATTTCAGTGCGACATAAGAGCATCAAGAGTTAACTCGACTCATCAACGAAACTCTTACTATTACTTCGGTCACTGTGGATCCCAAACTCATACTCCTCAACTCTCCCTAAGCAAACCTCACTTTAAGATTGTAACATTCAGAACGAGGAAAATGGGAGTTCACTCATCTCTCTCAAGGAAAAGACTCAAGTCCGGCTCAAAGTACCATATGCTTGCCCCTTATGTGAGTCACTACTAATGTAAGTTTCGTTCAACTCAAGATCATATAGCACTTTTGTGGATACATGATGAATGCTTTTGGTTCAAGGTAGGAAATATTTGGTCTAGGTGAGTTCCATCTTCCCTTAAGCACTTCATTTGCTTCACTTTTGCGCACATTCTCTTGACTTCTTGAGCCATTAAGCTCTTTCTGAGGGGTTAGAGAGACATACTGTCACTCCTTCTTGTTCATTTCAATCATTTTTCTCCTTTCTAAGCATTAAATACCTTTAATCTCTTTTCTTTCATTGATTCCCTTTATTTCTTCTAAATTGTTTATTCTTTTTGACTTTTTGAATTTCTTTCTTTTCATTTTCATTGATTTTCCTTTTCTCTTCCTTTTGTACCTTTTTTTTTCACTTTGTTGCATTCCTCGTCTCTCCCCCAAACTTATGTTGTTGCCTTGTGCTTAGGAAATAAGGGGTGCCAAAAGAGAATCATAACGGGTGAAGGTTTGTATCATGGTTCGTGAAAGAAACAGGTCTAAGGCTCGAAAGGGTTGACTAGGGAAATTGTCATTGGTAGGATATGGAAATGTTCAAGTCATCATTCAGATCAAGGAGAGCCTATAATCACATCTCAAGTCAAACTACACTTAGGATTTCGCCTAGACAAACATTCAGGGCAAGTTCTAGACTAATGGCATGGGACTTGGACTTGCAATTCAAATTCTCACCACTCAAGCTATGGGATTGCTAAAGAAACAGAGTCGGGGGCCCACAACGACCTTAGCTATGATTTGAGAAACACAATGGTCCCGAAAAACCACTTGATGATTATCGGCCAACGCAAGAGTCTCAAGATCACGACTTTCACCATCCTAAACACAACGATTTGTTTTTGACCATAGGATCCAAGGCAAATATGTTAGGCCCAAGTGAAGCTTTGCTTGAGGTACCATTCCTTACAAACTACTATTTACACAAAAAAAAAAAGCAAAAAAGAAAAACAGACTCAAACCCTTAAGAAGGTTGTCACGCCATCCCTCCTCGGGAAGAGCCACCCGGTTCACACTAATTCCACCTTTGGAAAGAACCGTGGCATTAAGAAAACCAAAGGCTTATTGCACGCGAAAATTCAAAAAATGAAGCTAAGAAAGTAAATAAGAAGGTATAAAAAAGGAAAAATGCGGAAAGTAAAATGCGTAAAGTAGAATGAATATATACAAGAGGTGATTTAATCGAATATACATAAGGGGGAATGAATATATACATTAAAAAGTAACTTTATATACAGACCAAAAGTGCAAAAATATGAGAAGTACTAGAATAGTAAAGTTATGTACATACCAAAATAAAAAAGAAAGCATCATAAAGATAGTATCTAATATATACAGTCATCCAAATCCAAAATAGGGCTACCCCTCAAATGAGAGCTAGCATTGTCCTCAATGCTAACCAACAAAATAAGCTCAAAAGTAAGGAGAAAGAGTTAAGAGAAACTCCCTATAGGCCCTCCGTCTGCATAGGATCCTGAGTATGGGTCCCGGGTCTGCGGACTGCACGGGAACCTGTGGCTGGTCCTCAGAGCCCTGTGTCTCCATCGGGACCTGGATCTCCTCTGTAACCTGGGCCTGTACTGGCAGCTGTGGCTAACCCGAGGTGCCTCCCTGCGGGTCTGCCAACTCTATCACAATGCCCTCTGTACGGGGAAGCACTCTCCTCCTCTTTGGTGGCCTCTCAATCTCCGGCTCTAGCTCAGGCTGCGCAGCAGGGTCATGCAGCAACAGGTCCAATGAAAGGTGATCCTCCTTCAGCTTATCTACCTCTTTCCTTAGCTTCTTCACTGACTCCCTGGAGGCACGCCTTTTCTTCAGCTTCTTGGTCTCCTTTGCAAGATCCGTCAGTGCCTTCCCATGAGAACCAACAACGTCCAAAATCAACTTCTGGTTATCAAGAATTTTCTTCTGGTTGTCCAGAAGTTCCTTGATAGCGTCCTCCATGGACTGTGGGACCTGTGGTAGGGGAGGTCCAGCTTGGGATTCCACCGACGTAGAAAGGTCAGACAACTTAGAAGTAGCTGCCTGCATCCAGTTGTTGATACTGGATAGGGACTAGCTCAGTCAGTGGGCAGTCAGAGGATATGCCCGTGATGAAGGAATGCCTGGGGCTGCTGAAGTGGAGGGACCTAGAGCAATGTCTGCGATGGATGACTCGGGCTGAGAAGATTCCCCTACAACCCTGGCTCTTCAGACTGGCTAGTGAAAGCAATGTCTTTTCCTTTTGAAGTTCTTGATCTTGGGGTTGTCATCACCCTGAATGCTGTACCAGGAGAACAGGGCTTTGGGTTTCACCTTCACATCAAATCTTCTCTTGTCTACCCTTTGGTCTTCAAAGTACATGGTCAGGAAATTAGGGAAGGGATAGGCTCTATCACCTTCATTCACCACCCGGTTGATAACCCTGGACATCACATTCCCAACATTGATCGGGTATCCTGCCTGAGAGGAAGAGAATTTTCATGGAAGGTAGGGTCAACTCTGCTACACACAAACGTTTCCCAAACTTTGGCCTCAAAATATAATGTTCTTCTCAGAATCACCTTCCCATCTTGCAACCAGTCTGGGGTCTCACCCGGGATTTCCAAGTGCTCCGCTAGCCATGCTCGAGCCTCATCCCCCGCGTTCAATTTCTCCAAGTACTCCATCTCATCCTCATCATCAAACTCGAGGTAGTTGTTTATTGCCTTCCCATCAAAAGGCACAGTCAAATTACACACCCTAGTCGCCGTGGAGTCCTTTATAAGATACGCCAAGTTAGTGTAGAACTCCTTGACTAGGTGTTCATTTTCCTCCACTACTCGGCAAGTGAAATATTCCTAGCCTTTTCTCTCCCTGAACTGTCTCCGCACATTGGTGTTGTGTGGAAAAAGGTCCTTTGTGATGAATTGGCGCTCCGATATCAATTTCCTTTTCGACCACCATTCCTAGAATTTGTGAAAAGCCGGTTCACTCACAAATCAATCTTGCCATGCTTCAGGATTTCTTGTTCTTTCAACTCCCCCACTTGAGGTTCAACCCCTTGTTGTTATTCTTCAGAGTGCTCACCGAATAGAGATGCTGTCGGTGAGGTGGAGTATTCATGATCACTCCCTGCAGCTGAGCCTTCAGACGACTTAGAATGGGCTGATTCTTGGGCAGGAGGAGAGTTAGAGGGTTCATTTGTCAACCTAAACCTCTTCGGAAAGTATGGGTAATGCATGGTATGGATTCTGAATCAGACTCCCCTCCGGAGGGTACATACTCACTTCCCGATTGGGAAGCAGCTCTATCCATGGCCCGAATTGCTTTTCTTGTCTCTTTCATAGCTTTCCGGACTTTGGGGGCCAATTTGATTGTCCCTATGCTTTTACCCCTGGAAGATTCTCCCTTTCCGCTTGGTTTATGGACACCACCTCTTGATTGGACCATAATCTGCAAGTTTAATTCATTTAAAGATTGTTAGTATCCAAGCAGTGTATTTATTCATGAAGAAAAAAAGTAGCAGAACATTGGATTTGAGTTGCAGAATTAGCAGACCGTGGACCGCACAAAAAGGACCGCGGTTCGCGTTGAGGTGGGGTTCAGACTACCCACCTCTCTGAATTTGTCACCGCGGACCGCATAAAAATGATCGCGGTCCGCACTAAGGCAACGCGGACCACACAAAAAGAACCTCGGTCCACATTGAAGTGGGGTTCAGACTACCCACTTCTCTAAAGATGGTCACCGCGGACCGTATAAAAATGACCGCGGTCCGCACTAAGGCACCGGGGACCACACAAAAAGAAGCGCGGTCCGTGTTGAAGTGGGGTTCAGACTACCCACTTCTCTGAAGATGAGCACTGCAGACCACATAAAAATGACCGCGGTCCGCACTAAGCCACCGCGGACCGCACAAAAAGGCACCGCAGTCCCTGGTCATAAACTGGAACTTGTGATATTTAAAGCACCGCAGTCCGCGTAAAGGCACCGCGGACCGCACTAATTCCCAACCTAGGGTTCCAATTTTTACTTTTAATTCAAGTTCAAATGCATATGTTGTTGAAACCCTAGGTGTTTCATCAGTGTAATTAACTACAATGGGTCTAAATTAAGCATTATGAACAAACCCTACACATGATTAATGGACTAGAGGAGAAAAAAGGAAAAAAGAAGAAGAAGAAGAAAATCTACTACATAAACAAGAAAATAATAAAATTAAGAAGTTAGAAAATCAAAATTACACTTACTAGATGTGGGATGAAGATGAGATGAATGAAATGAATTTCTTGAACTTAGGAAGGGTGATGCACAGTGAAAATTTAACCATAGAGATAACGATGAGCGAAAAGTGTAAAATGAGGCCCTCAGGCCCTATTTATAGAATCTTGGCCTGGGACCCACTATACTTACCCCACCGCAGATCGCATAAAATGACCACGGTTCGCGGTCCTTTAATTTTCTGGGTATCTGGGCAATTGGCCACTGCGGTCCGCGTAAAATGAACCTCGGCCGCAGTGGTCCACCGCGGTCCGCGTAAAATGGTATCGCGGCCGCGGTGGAAACTTCAGAGAAGTGACTTTCTGGTAAGCTAGCTCCACGGACCACAGAAAATCGACTGCGGTCCGCATTGCAACTTCAGAGAACTAGTTTTTTACAAATTAGCCTTGTGCCCTGCATCAAAATAATCCTACAACATCCCACAACCAATTAGTCCAAAAATAAATCTACTACCAAGAAAATCAAGGAAAAACAAAAATAAAGACACATGAGTTGCCTCCCAAGAAGCGCCTTATTTAACGTCGCTGTACGACGCATGTTACCATACTCAATTGAGCTTCAGCAAAGCCACCACGTGGCTATCTTCAAATTTCCCAAGGTAGTGCTTGCACCAGTGCCCATTCACTCGAAAAATCTCCCCATTTTTGTTCTGAGATCGAGAGAACCAAAGGGAGTAACCAATACAACTTCAAACGGGCCACTCCACTTTGATTTGAGTTTTTCTGGAAAGAGAATGAGTCTAGAATTGAAAAGGAGCACCAAGTCTCCTACCTTGAATTACCGTTCTTTGGCATACTTATCATGAAGGTACTTCATTTTGTCTTTGTACAAGGAGGAGCTAGTGTATGCATGAAATCTGAACTCATCTAGCTCATTCAAGTGATCAACTCTAAGATTAGCAGTTGTGTCGCAATCCAAATTCAACTTTTATAAAGCCCAAAGTGCCTCATGCTCCAACTCCACCGGAAGATGACAATCCTTTCCATACACCAACCGGTAAGGTGACATACTGATTGGTGTCTTGAAAGTGGTCCGGTAGGCCCAAAGAGCATCATCAAGTTTCCGAGACCAATCAGTCCAGTTAGCATTCACAGTTTTGGCCAATATATTCTTGATCTCACGATGGGACACTTCCACCTGGACACTTGCTTGAGGATGATATGGAGTAGACACTTTGTGATTGACCCCGTACTTTGATAGCAAAGAATCAAAGGCCCTATTGCAAAAGTGAGACCCCCCGTCACTGATGATGGCACGGGGTGTCCCAAATCTTGTGAAAATATGCTTCTTCAGAAAACCAACCACACTCCGGGCTTCATTATTGGGCAAATCCACGACTTTAACCCATTTTGAAATGTAGTCCACCTCCACGAGTATGTAAGTGTTTCTACAAGAGCTCACAAATGGACCCATAAAGTCAATACCCCATACATAAAAAATATCCACCTCTAGGATTGTAGTAAGAGGCATCTTATCTCTCTTGGATATGCCACCCATTCATTGGCATTCATCACATCGCTTCACCAACTCACTAGCATCCTTGTATAAGGTAGGCCAAAAGAAACCACAACTTATCACTTTTGAGGCTGTCCTTGCCCCTCCATGATGACCCCCATAAGGTGAGGAGTGGAAAGACTCAAGAATCGATCCTTGTTCTTCTTCGGGCACACATCGACGGATGACACTGTCATTACAAATCTTGAATAAGTATGGCTCATCCCAATAAAAATCCATGCTATCCCTCCTAATCTTCTTCTTTTGGTTGGAAGAGAGCTCACAAGGGACAACACCAGTGACAATATAATTGGCAATGTCCCCGAACCATGGCATTTATTGCATTGACACAGAAATAAGTTGTTCATTAGGGAAACTATCATCAATTTCAAGTCCATCACTAGGCCGACCTTGCTCCTCCAAGCGGGAGAGATGGTCGGCCACTTGGTTCACTCCCTTTTCTATCAATAATCTCCAAGTCAAACTCTTGAAGTAACATCACCCACCGCATGAGTCTCGCTTTGGAATCCTTTTTGGTCATGAGATACCGGAGTGCCGCATGGTCAGTGTGAACTATGACCTTGGCACCCATAGATAAGGACGAAAATTTTCCATCGCAAAGACTATTGCCATTAACTCCTTCTCGGTGACAGTGTAGTTCATTTAGGCCGACTTTATTGTTTTGCTAGCATAATAGATGGGGTGAAAGATCTTGTTCACCCTTTGGCCTAAAACCGCTCCTAGAGCCACATTACTAGAGTCACACATTAGCTCAAAAGGAGAGCTCCAATCGGGTACGGTGATAATTGGCCTGGAAGTGAGCTTTTGCTTCAATAGTTCAAATGCCTTCATACAATTTTCATCAAAGTTGAACTTGGCTTCTTTCTCTAGAAATTTTCAAAGAGGATTTACCACCTTTGAGAAGTCCTTAATATAACGTCGGTAGAACCCGACGTGCCCAAGGAAGCTCCAGACTCCCTTAACCGAAGTTGGAGATGGCAATTTAGAAATCACTTCAATCTTCTATTTGTCCACTTCAATACCATTCCTTGAGATTTTGTGGCCCAACACTATCCCTTCTTCCACCATAAAATGGTATTTTCCCCAGTTTAACACTAGGTTGGTCTCTTCACAGCGAGCGAGGACTTTGTCAAGATTGATCAAACACTCATCAAAGGACTCCCCAACTACACTGAAGTCATCCATAAACACCTTGAGGAAGTATTCAACCATATCTGTAAAGATCACCATCATGCACCGCTGAAAAGTGGCGGGTGCATTGCAAAGACCAAAAGGCATCCAGGAGAAGGCAAATGTACCATAAGGACATGTGAAGGTGGTCTTTTCTTGATCCTCCAGGGCAATCAATATCTGATTATAACCATAATACCCATCCAGAAAGCAGTAGAAAGCTCGGCCCACAAGCCTATCTTACATTTGATCTAAGAAGGGTAAGGGGAAATGGTCCTTGCGAGTCACTTTGTTTAACTTGCGGTACTCCATACACACCCGCCATCCTGTGACCGTTCTTGTTGGAATGAGTTCATTTTTGTCATTTTGGATCACTGTCATGCCACCCTTTTTTGGAACACATTGGACCGGAGAAGTCCAAGCGCTATCCGAGATTGGGTAGACTACCCCTGCATCAAGCTACTTAATAATTTCTTTCTTCACCACTTCTTGCATTGCCTCGTTGAGCCTCCGTTGCTGTTCTACAGAAGGCTTTGCACCATCCTCAAGAATGATTTTGTGCATGAAAAATGCGGGGCTTATTCCCCGAATGTCAGCTAGATTCCATCCTATGGCTTTCTTCCTTCTCTTTAGCACTTTCAAATTGGAGTCTACCTGCGATTGGGTTAGGCAAGAGGAAAGTATAATAGGAAAAGTACGATAGGGACCAAGATATTAATACCTGAGGTGTGGTGGAAGTGGCTTCAACTCCAATGTAGGTGGATCTTCGATTGAAGGCTTTGTTGGAGGAGTTTTCTGATTCTCCAAGTCCAATGATAGCTTTCGGGGACCATAGGAGTAAGAACCCATGCCTTGAAGGGAATTGGTACTTTCAAGTAATCCATCCACCACGGTGTCATCATGGTTTAATAAAGTTGCCTCCACTGGATCATCAACATTAATCATAGAGCTTGCATCATCAATAATGACCTCAGTGACGAGGTCCATGAAAGAGCATACTTCTGTGCTATTAGGATGCTTCATTGACTTGCACACATGGAACACAACCTTTTCATTGCCCACTCGGAAAGTGAGCTCACCGGCTTCCACGTCAACTAAGGCCTTCCCCGTTGCAAGGAAAGGCCTTCCCAAGATGATGGGGACCTCATATTCCACTTTGCAATCCAATATGACAAAATCCGCGGGCAAAATAAATTTGTCCACCCGCACCAACACATCATCAATTATCCCTACGGGCCTCTTCATTGATCTATCCGCCATTTGAAGATGCATGGAGGTCGCCCTAGGTTGCCCAATCCCCAATGTTTTAAATACCGAGTATGGCATCAAGTTTATACTCGCTCCAAGGTCACACAAGGCTTTAGCAAAATCCGCACTCTCGATTGTACAAGGAATGGTAAAAGCTCCCGGGTCTTCAAGTTTTGGTGCCATAGAATGCACTATGGCACTCACTTGGTGAGACATCTTAATGGTTTCGCACTCCATAGACCGCTTCTTTGTGACTAAGTCCTTCATGAACTTAGCATACCCGGGCATTTGCTCCAAAGCTTCAACCAACGGGACATTGATGGAAAGACTCTTCATCATGTCGATGAATTTCTTAAATTGATTATCTTGCTTTTGCTTTGCTAACCTTTGAGGATATGGAGGAGGGGGCTTAGGAAATGGTGCCTTGGCTAGTGGGACCACAGGTTCCGACATATCAATCACGTGTTCCCTAGACGGGTTCACGTCCTTTTGCAAATCCTCCCCATTATCATGGATATCAATTCTCACCTCACTAGTAGTTGGCTCTTCCACCTCTTGCTCAACTTCAATTTTGTAACTCATCATTTGGCAATTCATCGTTATCAACAACAATTCTCTTTTGTCTAGAGGAACTCGCTTCACCACCTTTTCCACTTCTTGTGGTCACCGCCATGGCGTGACCGGTATTATTATTGTTCCCACCCTTGGGTTTTACCACCGTATCACTCGGTAGTGCTCCCTTTGGGCGTGTGTTCAAGGCATGAGAAATTTGGCCCATTTGTACTTCAAGGTTTCTAATGGAGGTGTTGTGGGAGGCCAATTGAGCATCGGAGTCCACATTTCGCTTCATCATTTGCTTGAACATTTGTCCAGTTCTTCCCATATCATTACTTGATGAGCTTTGTCCTGGGGTGGATTGCTTGGTTGTTGGTACATCGGGGGCCTTTGAAAGCCCGACCCTCGGTTACCATTACCTCCCCAGTTGTTGTTGTTATTGCCTCCGCTCTAATTGTTATCATTGTTGTCCCCCATTGTTGGTTGTTGTTGTTCCCCCAGTTTCGTGAATTGTTGTTATTGTTCCAATTTCTTTGTCTTTGATTACCCCAATTTTGATTGTTACCTTGGTTGCTTCAGTTTTGATTTTTCCCTTGACTTTGATAATTATTGGCATACATGACATCCTCTTCTTGATCATCATATGGCTCTTCTTGACTATATCCACTTGGTCCTTGGTCACCTTGATCATTTTTGCTTTGCTTTGGATTTTCCCGAGGTCTTCTTTTGTTCACTAACACATTCACTCCTTCCATGGCATTTACTTGCTTTGGCCCTTGTAATTGTTGAAGCTGGGCCTTTGCAAGTTGGTTCATAGTGATAGTGACCTCGACAATTGCTTGCCAATTTTCTTGAAGTTCTTTGTGAAGACTATTAACACCGGACTCACCCTGAGGTACGTTTGCTCTACTTTGCCATGCTGACGATGTGTCAGCTATCTCATATAAGACCTCACATGCCTCGGGATAAGTCAACTTCATGAAGTTTTCACCGGTCAATTGATTGGACCACACATTCATTGACAGTGTTTAT
Organism: Nicotiana paniculata; assembly: GCA_005239505.1. Lineage (NCBI taxonomy): Eukaryota > Viridiplantae > Streptophyta > Magnoliopsida > Solanales > Solanaceae > Nicotiana > Nicotiana paniculata. Next base: position 18,881 of record MDKI01219225.1, read on the forward strand.
TCCTTGGTAGAAGGTTTGCTGAATCATGGCTTCAGTCATGTCATTGTTGGGACATTCCTTAACCATGGTCCCGTACCGCTCCCAAATTTCATGCAAGGCCTCGTTGGGTTCTTGCTTAAAAGCCAATATTTCATCTCTGAGCGCCGTCATGTGACTAGGTGAGAAATTATTTGCAATAAACTTGTCTGCGAGCTCATCCCATGTGGATATGGAGTGGTTGGGAAGCCGCTCGATCCAATCAAGAGCCTTCCCCCGAATAGAGACAGGGAATAATCAAAGTCTCAATGCATCCTCCGAGACATTCATTTGCTTACTACCCCATGAGGTATCCACGAAACCCTTCAAATGTTTGTAAGCATTTTGGTGTGCGACTCCGGTGAAATAACCCCGCTGCTCTAAGAGTGTCAGCATCACATTTGTTATTTGAAAATTTCCCGCCCGGATTCTAGGCGGGACAATAGCACTAGCATACCCCTCGTTTGGAAGGACCCGAGGGGCAGCTCTGGGAGCTGGTGGCGGGGGAGGGTCTGGAATGTCCTCCTGAATATTGGCATGTCGTCCCCTTCTAAGATGAGGTACTTGGTTTATTTCATCTTCTTGGTTTTCATATACCTCCTCTACGATGTTTCCCAAAGGATCCTCCATTAGAAACTAAAGTGATTCAACACACACGTTAATAGAAAAAGGAAAGAAAAACACTTAGAACCACTATTCACGTAGATAATCAACACTGTATAACTCCCCGGCAATGGTGCCAAAAAGTGATCGGCGCTCACCTACACTACTAAATAGTAGCAAGATGAGGGTCGAATCAGCTTTTACCCGAAGGATCGGGATCGATTCCACAGAGAGTTATGAATATTGGAGTTGAGTTTCTAGGTAATCTAGCTGTGTTTCGTGCTCTTAATTGCACTTCTCATACTTTTTGGTTTTGTACTATAACTACGATTTATACTAATTGTAATTGCTAATTGATCAACTATTGTCTTTTTGGTTGTTTTCTTAATAGATAAAGGCACTAGGGTTATGACTTTCTCCTAGGTGAATATTTAACGGGGTCCAATACCTAAGGTAGAGATGTTAGCAAGGGGAATATGGCATAGTCAATGCACATAATTGGCCACTCTATCTCTCTCGATAGTTTGAGTGGCATTGCCATAATTGCCTTTCTCGAGGCCAATTGGGTGTCAAAATTATGCAAGCAATATTGGCTCAAGTAGGGTTTTACTATCTCTAGGTTTAACCCGTTAATTGGGACTATCAATCTCTTGACTTCGTCCCAATTCCTTGTTGGGCTGATTTTCTAGACTCAAATTCTCTTTCTCAAGAAGAACCCAAGTCAAATAAACACCAATTAGTGTTTGAAACCACTAATTTTAACATGAAAACCACAAACATCCCAAATACCAAACACCCATAAACTTCTAAGCCTTAATTTAAAGGACTCATTAAACACCTACACTAGGGTTGAGCCACAACCCTAACAAATGGGTTTAGCTACTCATAATAACTGAAGAAATCAAAGAAATAGATGAAGCAAAACCCATATGATTGAATTATAAAATAAAATTGAAAGATTTAATGTTGAAATCCTTCTAAAAGTACTCAAAAAGCTGAAGAAAAGTTGTTCATGAGCTCCCTACTATATCTCAGTACAAATCTTAACCTAAAAAATTAGAAAAGAAACTATTTATACTGGGCTAAAATTTTCGGACAAAAATACCCCTGCGGGGTCACCGCGGACCGCGCAAAATGGACCGCAGCCGCGGTGAGGCTTTTAGCTTATAAAAACGAGCTCTGAACTTGGCCACCACGATTCGCATAAACATGCACAGCGGCCGCGGTGGCTTCAACGCGGACCGCGAAGAAAGGACTGCGGTCCGCGGTGGTCTTATAGCCTTCAAGGTCTGGGGTCTTTGAATCTCTTGACTGCGGACTGCGTTGATTTTTGCCTTCAACACAGCTTTTCTGAATCCTTCCACCGCAGACTGCATAAACTGGACCGTGGTCCACGTTGGATTTTAGCCTTGAAAAGCATTCTCTGTATCTCTTCACCGCGGACCACATAGAATGGACCGCGGTCCGCGTTGGGTTTGGCCTTGAAAATCACTCTCTGAATCTCTTCAGTGCAGACCGCATAAAATGGACCGTGGTCCGCACTGGTCAATTGAACTCTGCCTGTGCTTGGTCTTGGTACTTGTGCAGGTTTCACTCCTTTTTTAGCAGGTCTTTGACTGTTTGTCATCCTTTTTGACTAAACCCTGCAACAAGCACAACACGTAAGACTTTGGGACTATTTTGCATACACTTTTATCCAAAACTTAAGCAAGAAAGAGTGTAAAATAAGGTAAATTCTCTAGTTATCACTCATACATCAAACAACCTAAGGGGAAGTTCCCTCACACAAGGTTAGGCAAGCCACTTACCTCGAACCGCTCAAATCAACCCGAAATCACGCTCTTTCCACGAGTATCCGACTCCGAATGGACCAAATCTAATCAAACCAATTTTACAATGTAAATATAATTATAAGTAACTAATTTAGCTAATGAATTCGAAGCTAAAGCATTAAAATAGGAAAAACACTCAAAAAGTCTCCCCGGGCCTATGACTCCGAATCGGGTAAAAGTTACCAATTTAGAACACCCATTCACTCATGAGACCACTCATCAAAAAATTATCTAATTCCGACGCCTAAAACCCGATTAAAACTCAGTAATTCGATTGGAGAACTTTTCCCCCAAATTCCCACTTTCTCATTCAAATTCCTTGATTAAATGAAGAAAACTACAATAGATTGATGAAATATGAACGAAATAGGGTTAGGAATCATTACCCAATGTCTTCCTTTTCAAAACCCTTGAAATATTGCCTTCTCCCGAGCTCAAAATCGAATTTGGGTGAAATGACCAATTGCCCTGTGATTCTGCCCTCTTCAGCCCAGTGATTTTCGCATCTGTGGGCCCATGACCGCACACGCGGACAACTAATCGCAGGTGCAAAATCCACTTAACTGGGCTGGGACCGCATCTACGAGCATCAAACCGCACCTGCGAGCCCGCTCCTGCGGTCCATCCACCAAACCTGCGACCCCAGTAGACCAAGCCCAAATCCACATCTGCGCCTCTCCTTCCGCACGTGCGAGCCCGCACCTGCGGTCTCCCTTCCGCAGGTGCGAAATACCAGAACCAGCAAAAACTCAAAATTTTTCTCAATCCGTTAAGCATCCGAAACACACTCGAGGCCCTCGGGACCTCAACCAAACATACCAACTAAACCTATAACACCATACAAACTTAGTCGATCCTTCCAACCACATCGAACAACATGACACTACAAACCTACATCCACTTCCATTACGGACTCGATATCAAACTTTTCACTACCGACCGAAATCGTCAAAATTCCAACTTCCGCTAATTCAAGCCTAAATCCTCTACGGACCTCCAAAATACATTCCGGACGCGTTCCTAAGCCAAAAATCACCCGACGTAGCTAACGAAATCGACGAAATCCCATTCCGGAACCGTTTTCACACAGTTTTGACTACGGTCCAAATTCTAAGACTTAAGCTCATATTTAGGGACTAAGTGTCCCAAAACACTCCGAATTTCACGAACAATCACTCCGGAAAATCTCAATAGCAGAAACAAATGTGGGGAAGCCGTTATTAGGGGATCATGCTCTAACTCTCAAAATGACCGGCCGGCTCGTTATATTTTTTCGGGTAATAGTGATTTTATATGGTGTTTGTGAACATTGTTTAAGGTAATTTATGATGTTTTATAATGGTGAGATGTTATGACGCTTTATTTTTTACTGTTACTTCGGGTTTCTTCTTTTTCTTTTTCTTAATTGCAAAATGATTTCGTTAGATTTATTATTGTTTTGACAATTTGATGATTGGAGTTTGTTCTTGATGATAATTGGAGGTTATGTTTTAAAATTTGAGCTCATTTGGAGTAGATTTAGCTATTAAATTATATATTGGATTGTTAAAATTAGAAAAATGAATTTCTGTTTCTGGGCAATTTGCACTTAAGGCCAAATTGGCCTTAAGTGCATGAAAACGTTGGTTGCACTTCAGAACTTTTGGCCTTAAGTGCATCTGAAGTGCAATTTTTTACTACGGACTTATTGGCTTTAAGTGTAGGAAAAAGTTTTTAGCACTTTGATACTTTGTCCTTAAGTGCATTTGAAGTATAATTTTTCACTTTAGACTTATTGGCTTTAATTGCATGAAACCATTAGTTGCACTTCAGACCTATTTGTTCGTAAGTGCATTTTTTTCACTTCAGACTTATTGTCCTTAAGTGTAGATAAACATTTGTTGCACTTCAGACCTTTTGGCCTTATGTGCATCTGAATTTTTCACATCAGACTTATTAGCCTTAAGTGCATGTAATTATTGGTTGCACTTCAGACCTATTTGGCCTTAAGTGCAATTTTTTCACTTCAGACTAGTTTTTTTTAAAAAGACTCGATAAATCTGAAGTTGATCGTAAAGTGGTAGGCTTGCAAATTATCTTGCAAAGTGGGTACATATTCAATTATGACACCAAAACCAAGTATAGATGCAAAAGCCCTGGTATATAGTTATTAGTGTTTTTCTCCGAATATTATCAACGATTGATTACCTAAAATCACGGGGCATCCCCATGTTCGATCTCCATATAACTTTTTTAAGAGTTTGATTTAATTTTAAGCACAAATATCTAGAAATTTGAACTAACATGGTAATGTTAAATCAAAAAATAAATTAAGCTATAGCCATACTAGGTAACGTTTTTGCTACAATTAATATTTATACTAAAACTTAACTAATATAGTTGGGACTTTGAACTAAATATAAATTTATCTTCTTCTTTTTTTATAATTTTGAAAATTTGTCCTCAACACTATGAATTCATTACTCCCTCCGGTCCACTTTAATTGATTTTTGGATCATCTTTTTGTGGTCCACAATATTTGATTTTTCAGATATCAAGAATGAATTAACTTCTTATTTCAAAGTTGCCCTTGGAGTAAAGAGCCCGAGAGTATTTCTTGTATTTTCAGTGAACAAATTAAGGTTAATATGATCAATTTTATTGTTAGTTAATGCCAAAAGGTAAATTCCTTAATATGTGTGAAAATAACCAAAAATTCAATTAAAGTGGACCGGAGGAAGAAATAAATATCAAAATCGTAATTGGAAGAGTCCATTATCAAGAGTTTAGGGTAGTATTAACTCCTACTTGATCATGGGTGAACGTGTAAAGAAGGAGATTTAGACTTGACGAATAAGAATCTAGGCATTTTTTCTAGACAAGAAGAGGTTTCTTAGCTTACCTATAATTTTGATAAACTTTGCAGAGAGGAATTGTCAAAAAGACCTCCAAAAAACTTAAATTGGTCAAGTGAACTTCCATTTCTTTCTCAATTTCTTTTGGATTGGAAAATAGGTGGTTGAGGCCTTTTTAACATTTGCAAAATTTGTGGGTCACCTATGAGGTTGGAAAACAAGCTTCCTTTCTAATTTTTTCGCCATTTTCTATTTCATCTCTCTACCCTCTCTTCTCCCTCTCTCTCTCACTCAACCTGTAACGACCTGACCCATCGTTTTGAGCACTAGCGCATCGTTCGACGGGTTTAGGTCACGAGTAGCCTCACTTCAGGTATTATGACTTGCACGCATGATCGGAGTTTAATTCGGGAAGTTCGGAGGGGATTTGGAAAGAGAATTCTCGTTGCGGAAGCTTTAAGTTGGAAGAATCTGACTCAGAGTTGATTTTGAGTAAATGACCTCGGAATCAGGATTTGAAGGTTCCAGTAGGTTTGTATGATGATTTTAGAGTTGGGCGTTTGTCCGAATCGGGTTTTGGATAGTCCTGGAGCGTTTCGACACCTATGGTGGAAGATTGGAATGTTGAAAGAATTTCATAAATTTGGGTTGGAGAGCATTTTAATGTTATCAATGTTCATTTAGGATTCCTAGTCTGGAAATAGCTCCGCATGGTAATTCTGGTATTGGGAGCGCGTCCAGAAATGGATTTGGAGGTCCGTAGGTCATTTTGGAATCATTTTGTCGGAAGTTAGAATTTGAAGGTCTTAAGAAGTTTGACCGAAAGTGGACTTTTTGATATCGGGGTCAAATTCCGATTCCGGAAGTTAGACTACATCCGTAATGTCGAATGGAAATTGTGTGCAAAATTTAAAGTCAACCGGACGTGATTTGATAGGTTTAGGTATCGAATGTAGAAGTATGAAGTTCTAAAGTTCATTAATCTTGAATTGGGGTGTGATTCATTATTTCGATGTTGTTTGATATGATTTATGGCCTCGAGCAGGTCCGTGTTATGTTATGGGACTGATTTGTGTGATTGGACGGGGCCCCGGGGGCCTCGGGTGTATTTCATGGTGGTTTCAGATCATTTCAGGTTTTTTTACAATAGCTAATACTGGTGTTTGTGTTGTTCTTCGCGTTCCCGAGGATCCTCTCGCGTTCGTCAAGAAGGATTTGGCTTCAGGGATTTTGTTCTTCGCGTTCGCAAAGAAGAAAATCTCTGTTACGCAGGTCTGACTTTGGAGGCTCATATCTCACAATCTATAAGGAGTTCGGAGATGATTCGAAAACTAAAGTTGTAACCCTTTATGTCTAATTTTCAGAAAGGTAAACTATTTTGCATTTGCATTTATGTACAAGGAGTTATGGCTTGTGGAATACAGTCTGTCCGGAAAGATGAAGAAGACAATTGTGTTGGATTGGGCTGACTTTGTGTCACGACCCAATTTCTCTCCGTTGGGTATCGTGACGGGACTTAGTATTAAGGAGTAGGTAAGCCTAACATTTAATAAACATAGACCATAATATTAGAAAATTTTAAATGTTTTTTTGAAATAAATCTCTATACATTACATATCTTCCACAAACCCGGTAAGTACAAGTCATAAGCTTTAAATAATATACACTAAAACTCCTAAAACACCATTGTTCGGAAATAAGTACAATACTGCAAATAGAGAAAATAAGACGTTGACTCCGAAAACCGCGAACGCTGAAGCGGTTTTACCTTGAGTCTCCACAGCAGCAACCGCACTTCTAACAATCAATCGACCGGCTATGCAAAACCTGGAATCTGCACAAAAATGTACAAAAAAGTAGTATGAGCATACCACAACGGTTCCCAGTAAGTATCAAGACTAACATCGGTGAAGTAGTGACGAGGACTAGTCGAGACACCCACTGGTCCGGTAAACTAAACAAGTATAAATATAGGAATAACAGAGTATGGAATATATCTAATGACTACACAATATAATTAAAACAGAACAAGTACAAAGCGGAAGGAAATACAACAGTAACAACGGAACATCGTACTAATACCCAGAAGAATAGAATGGAACACAAACCAAAAACCGGAAACCACAATACGGTGAGAACAAGTAGTAATTCAACACTGTAATAGTTTTCCACATCAGGCCTTAGCCAACAACCCCAAATAATTGGTCAAAACTTCGAGTGTAGGTTTTCACCCGCTGGTTTATATTGAAAGCTTAATAATATAATCATTTCAATAGACAATTCCCTTGAGATATACTTCCTTCGAATATATATATATATATATATATATTCGAAGGAAGTAT
>MDKI01254092.1:0-35950 GCA_005239505.1 Nicotiana paniculata
ATTGTCAGTAGAATTAGTATAACATCACCAAGTTATATTAAAAAGTCTTGAGAGAATTGATTGGGTAAAAGTTGCGTATTCTACGAATTAATTGATACGTAAATTCTCTGTGGGATCGACTCTGGGCATAATACTCCGGATTATATTTGCAACGCCCGCTTAGTCTTTTATTAGACATAGTTGAGCGTGATCAACCTACGTGCTCACAGATGCGAGATTTGGAAGCGCATGTGCGATATTCTTCGCAGAAGCTGAATTTAATATCTGCAAGTGCGGGGGTTGCTGAGCATGGCTATTTTCACAGAAGTGAAACATTTACTGCAGAAGTGGTGTTCACAGGTGCGACGAATTGTCCACAAATGCGCAAGTGCTGGGCAGAATGTTAAATACAAGGGTTCGCGATTTTGGCTTCATTTTTTACATTTCCAAGCGCGGATTGAGGCGATTTTGGAGAAATTTTCATCACAAGGATTGGAGTAAGTGTTCTACACTTGGTTTTGATCTTATTCCATGAATCTATTGTTACATCGCGCATTTTTGTGCGTTAAAGTTTGTCATAAGTTAATCGACGTAAGTTCGGGAATTAGATTATTTTGGGATTATATGTATTATGTCATTTCAAACAAGTGATGAGTAAATTTCTGAAGTTGAGAGGGTAAGCAAGTCGAAGAAAATGAATTTCGTCGAGGTTTGTCATTTTGGGATAAAATACGGCCCGAGCTAAAATACCCGGTATTTATGGATTAGTACCATATAAGGTACCCTATATCCATGATAGTAAGGTGTATAAGGTGTGTTAAAAATGAGTAGTATTTTAAGTAATTTTAGATAATTCTTAATCATGCGGATAATTGGATAATTATAGATCTTTAAGTGGAAGATTAACTTGTAAATTGAATTTTTTGGATAATTAATTATGTGACATTTTGGATAATCATTAGGGGACACTACTTCCACGTGGGATGTCCAAATCTTGGTAGCAAATTGCCAATAATAACTTGCCAGAGGAGGTGGTATTATTACTTAAATCCATATCTCAATTTGGGGTGGAAAAATGCTATTAAAAAATCCTTTCTTAATTCACAAAGTAATTAAGTCTTATGACTTTGTAAGATTAGAGCAAGCATACGGATGAACTTCAACAAAAGGCATACAAAATAGTATGATCAAATTCAAAGGAAAGATTCAACAACTTATTCAAAATATTTGCAGCGTGATTTTGCTACAAAAATCATACGAGATTACGTAATGTTATAGCAACGGAATTTTGCGATTCTAAGGGAGTACGGTGCAACCTTTTGAAGAATATCATACGGATTTTTTCCTACTCCAGGTATGTTAAGGCTAAGCCCTTATTTCATTTTGCATGATCTCGTCATTACACAAGTTTGATAACGAGGCATAAAGAAAAATTCTTGTCCCGGAATTTACGTATATTTTCCTAGTTTCGCAAGTTAAAATATTCTCTTTATCAGGAATTTGTATTTATTTGAGTATTTTCTTCTTCCAGTCAAGAGAGCATAGAGTTTATATATACAATATTAAAGTATTTTTATTACCATCGAGCTATAATTGATGGGCAGGCCCCTATTGGCAACCTCTAATAAGATGGTAAGTTATATATCGAGCCTACTGTGGCCGAGCACCTATGAGTGAGCCCAGTTGGTCGAGATATAGACCCTAGTATGGCCGAGCGTCTATGATCGAGCCTACTATGGCAGAGCAATTATATATATATATATATATATATATATATATATATATATATATATATATATATATATATATATATATATATATATATATATATATATATATATATAGGGCCAGACAACTATTTTACTTACTATATTAAGAGAGTTGAGTCAGTATCAGCAGGTAAGCATACCTTCAGATTATATTTGACTTCCAGCTACTTGCAGTTACTATATTATCAGTTCATTTTCAGCTATCAGTATATTGCCTTACATACTTTCGTACTGACGTCCCTTTTCTGTGGGCGCTGCATTTCATGCGTACAGGTTCAGACAGATGACGGGTAGGCCTCCTTATTAAGTTTTGCCCGAGTTCAGCTTGATCAGTAAGCTCCATACCTTTCGGAGTTGTCGGGTCTAGATCCTTATGTACATCTTGTATATATATGTATATATGTTATGAGTAGGTCGGAGAGCTGTTCCGATCACAATATATTCATCAGTAGAGGCTTGTAGACATATCCTGTCAGTTAGTGCAATATGTTGGGCTTGCAGGCCTTGTATGTATATTTGGTTGGTTGTCAGCTGTAATATTTATGACGGCCTTGTCGGCACAGTTTTATATTGACATCTAGTCAGCATTCACGGTTGTCTTTCAATGTGGCCCATGGACAAAGTATGACATCATATGTTTAGAGTCCCTTAGTTGCCAGTTGGTACGCAAGGATAGGTGAGACACTTGGTGCCGGTCTTGCCCCCAAAATTCGGGGGCGTGACATCTATCTTCATTTTTGGCAATTGGATTGTGAATTTAAAAGGAAATTGGGGGTTTTGGCCTAATGTTTCATAATATGAATTTTTGAGTTTTGAACACCGATTTGGAGTCGTATTTGACTGAAAGTAGTATGATTGGACTCGTAATTGAATGGGTTATCTGATTTTATGAGTTTGGTTGGATTCCAAGGCGCGGTCCTGGGTGTGATTATTGGCTGATTTTGGGTTTTGATTAACGATTCGATCTTTATCATTTGGAATTATTTCTTTGGGCTGTATTTGAGTTGCTTTTGGCTTGTTTTGAGCCGTTCAGAGGTCGCTACGTGCGTCATTGCATATTTGGAGCATCGCTTGACTTTCTCGTCATTGGTATTAGCTTGTTCGAGGTAAGTAACTCTTCTAAACTTAGTGCTGAGGGTATGAAATCCCATAATACGTGTTATGTAATTGGTATTGAGGTGACACACATGTTAGGTAACGGGCGTGTGGGCATGCACCATGTGAATTGGGATTCTGTTGCTTCTATGTCACTATTTAGTGGTCATACTTTGTTGATATCCGTGTTTCCATCATGTGATAAAGTAGTTAAGCTGCCAATCATGCTTGATATCATGTTTAGGCATTATGCTGATACTGTTTGGACCCATAATGGTCGTTTCTTACTATCATCTTACTGATTTCATTGAAATTTTGTACTCGGTCATATCCATGCATTCATATCATAACTCAGTCTCATATATTATTTATTGATAACATCATATCATTGTTGTCGAGCTAGTTTCATGATATTGTGAGCCCGTGAGTGAGCCTGGAGAGATTGATGACTGAGTGATGCCGAGGGCCTGAGTGAGAGTGATATTTTGGTATCGGGCTGCACGCCGCAACATATTATATTGATTATACTTTATGGGATCAGGCTGCACGCTGCAGCAATATATTGATTATATTTTTTTGGATCGGGCTGCATGGCACAATGATATATTAATTACATTTTATGAGATCGGGCTACACGCCGCGACGATATAGCGCTTGGGCTGAAGGAGCCCCTCCGAAATCCGCACGCCCCTAGTGAGCGCAGTCGACTATATATATATGTGGATCGGGTTGCACGCCGCAATGATTATTGTACAACACTGAGTGATTGAGTATGCTGAGCATTGAGCATAGTGAGAGAGAATGCGAGACAGTGAGATTGAGAACTCTGAGAGTGTGAGTACATGATTGATCTCTGAGGTCCACGACATTTGCATGCACACATGACATACATAGAGACGCATTTTTCCTCGTGTTATACGGTGTCACGTCATTCATGACTTATTATACGCATTGATATGTGGGCATAGAGAGGCATTTTATACTTGTTATCTGGAAAGAAAATAAAACATTTTTATTTATTGTGGAAAGGATATTTGAAAAATTACAGTTTTCTAACTTACTCGTATTTTTGGCATTTTCGGTAAGAGATTTGGGTTTTTCAATGAGATACTTCAAAATCATGACCGTTTTCTAGAACTGTGAACGTGAGCATTTTGACTTATGTGATACCTCTTTTATACTTGTATTTATGCTGTTATGAAGTGTTGTGGGGTTTTTTTGTATTGAACCCGACTTTGTGTTAGCTCGTCACTGCTTTCAACCTAAGGTTAGGTCTGTTACTTACTGAGTACATGGGTCGGTTGTACTCATACTACACTTCTGCACCTTGCGTGCAGATGTTTGTTGATGTTGCTGCGTTCGATGGGAGCTGAATTGAAGATGTACCTGCGTTCCGGTTGAAGCTGCCCCTGTTCGTGGTAGATTTAGATATATAAAACTCTGTTTATGTACTTTTCAAACAGACTATGTATTTATTTCATTTCAACTTTGTAAACTCTACTCTTAGAAGCTCGTGATTTGTACTACCGGTCCTTGGGAGATGTATAAAATTTAGTAAATTACTATTGTTTATTTGTCTTGTTAATATCATTGGAATTGGATAGTTACTAGCTGGCTTACCTAGCGGGTTGGGTTAGGGGCCATCACGACTAGTGGATTTGAGGTTGTGATAGTAATGTTACGATTAGTTATGCTGGCATTATTTATGCTGAGATTATTTCTTATCCACTATTTGGTTTGGTATATTAAAGCATTGCATAATATTTTTAAAAAAATGACAGATTACAAAAACACCCTCCTCATTCTTTAACTTTGTACATTACTATTTTTATTGCAACACTTTTATTGCCCTCCACATTCTTTACTCTCTCTAATACCAACTTTTTTTTTACAGGAGAGCAAAACTAAAAGAGAAAACTAATTGGATTACTAAAGTTAAAAGAGAAGAAAATTTTAATTGCTATGACATACAATACAAATCTCAATTATTAAAAAAATAGGTAAACTTTTATCAAATAAAGAAACTTCAGTTTATACTTTGAACTTTCAAAATCAAATTTAGTATTAAATATGTTTTTTTTATTATAGTAGAATGCTAGAGGGAAAAAATAAATTAAAATATCACAATATATAAAATATACAAAATATAACAAAAAGTATTTGGAATAGGTTTTGAGGGATTTGAGGGGCAATTACGTCTTTAACTAAGCTTATGCATGTATTAATATCTTTGGTATTGCTAATATAATGGTTTGCTATGCATTATATATACATAGGATAATACCAAATAAGGTGTGTAACTAATGCTTGTATTAATTATACATAGGTTGAAAAAGTTTATCAAAAAAAGTATTACTAATACACAAAGCTAATGCATATATTATATTTTCTAATGCACTTTACCAAACAACCTCTAAATAGGTTTTACAGGCAAAAATTGACTTGTACTTGATATAATGCACGTACCTGAGACAAGTAAGAGAATCAGTCAATTACTTTCTTGTTATAAAACTAACCCTCAACTTTCCGTTGCATCTATATGTAGGGAAGGGATTATTTGAAGCCCTTAATACTTGCTAAAAAAATCTCTCTTGGACCCACTAGGTTTTACTAATATAGAATTTGAAGTAAAAAAGCATTTAGGTACTTGTCCATGACATCTTTTGACATAAAAGGAGGAATAAAGGATGCTAAAAGAGTTAGTCATAAGTCATAACACTAGAATTCCATTCCATCTCAGAAGGAGAATATGTAGGAGAAGGCTTATCATAACATGCAGAATTCGATTCAGGAGCGCCTGGTCGTTTGAATTTTTCTACTTGTGCAGTAGGTGAAACACACACAAACGAATAACCTGTTGTGGATCTAAGATACAATATTTTGGTAAAATAGAGGCTTATTTGTTAGCCTGACCGCCAGGATTTCAAAAAGAAGGATAGGTAAGGATTGAGGAAAGTAATGATACAATTGTGAAACGAGAATGAACCATTTGCACAGGGATCCTAAAGTTTCTTTGTTTTCTTTGCCTAATAAGCAATCTTCAGGAATCAATCGGGCCAAATGAGCCCCACAATCTCATATTTTATAATTCAATACCACACAAGAGGGGAAGAAGTGATTTGTGTGATGTTTAATTTTTATGTGTACTAGAATATAAAAGGAAGTGGTTCTTCTATGCGTTTCTTAAACTATAGTTGCAGAATAAGTAATGCAGAAATTAAATAACACAAGTATTTTTACGTGGAAAACACTCGGCTCAAAAGGTAAAAAAAAAAACCACAACATACTTCTCAGTAGGATTTTTTCCAAACACTTCTCTACAACTTTGAGCCAACAACAATGTATACAAACTCTTGTAAACTTAAGGATTAACTCTAATCCTTGTTCCAACAAGCCACAGGCTTTTGCAACTACTTCAAGTTAACTCTAACTTAAAAGATACAACTCAGGTACCTATTAAAATTTACTTCTAAAGAAAGCTGAAAGGTAAAACTCAAAAAGCCCCTACTACAATTGAACCAAAATTAAAGACAGGCACATGGAACTGGTTCTTCAATCTAGTTGATATAGCTTCAGGTTCGCACTCTTGAAACACACACGAATTGCTCACAAAATGCCTTGTTATTTTGCTCTCAATTCTTGCTTAACTTCAGTATATGTGCGATACCCGTAAAAGAGAAAAACACTAATATTTATAGAGTTAGTACAATAATGATTAACAAAAAGTCTGATGCTTTACTCTTCCTTGGTGGAAGACTTCTAGTTATCTTCAACTTCTAACTATTTTCTTATCTTGGATAGAATTCTCTTCAAGCAATGAGCCCTGCTCCTTACTACATATGCACTCTTTTCGTTCAGGGATTATGAAAAATAACCACTTATACGTATCCCTTCAACATGCATGCCCTTTGCTAGATTCAGACCGTAACCTGTGTACAGTTTCTAGGAACATGGTTCATGCATGTGTTTCTTTCTTAATCATCAAACCTATACCGCTCATGTCAATAATTTTTCTATTTTTGGTAATGACAAACTCTGTGCTTTTCAAAAGTATGGAACCTGTTTCAACTCAGCTCAACATCAAACACAATGTCAGAACACTTTTTATATAAAATCACAAATCATCAAGGACCAGGTTCATCAGGTTATAAATATCACAGTCCAAAGAAAAAGCACACTTTATCTTCCCTTTTTTGGCATCATCGAAAAGTTACATAATTAAGTCAAGTAACTAGATTTCAACAAATATTACTCATGGCCACTGGGGCTACTTCGGACGCAATCTTGAATTCAATATTCTCTTCAATCTAAGGATATTAGTTATATAAGAAATATCAACATCAAACAATTTGAGAAAAAGCAGCGAATTTCATTTATTGATAAGATCCTACCACAAAGCATAAGAGAAAATAAAAACATAAAACTAGAACGGACCAAGTTCTTGGTTCTTGGAGAAGTAGTTTCAGCTTATCTTGAAGAATACCATCATTCTTTTCTTTCTCCTTTGCAAGCTCAGACTTGAGAGAGTCCCTCTGTGCTTCTACTTCAACCAACCATTTCTTCAGCCTTTCAATCTCAACACCGTTAACCCCACTCTCCTGCTTCAGTGCTCTAACATTGATGTTCTTAGTTACCCTCTTGGATAAACTAGGTTCTTAGGGCGTAGTTTGGACTTGGTAGTCACAATCAATCAAAGTTCCAACCCTAAAGTAATATTTAATAGTAAATACATCCTATCGGGGATGGAATGAGTCATTCTACCACAAACAACCCTATAAAGGGGCTGAATTATGAAACCTGGTCACTTAATATGTTTCCCACTATCCAGGCACTCCATAAGGACCAGGTCCATAAAGGTAGCTATATGGCTTCTTTCCTACCTGGGTAGAACCACTTTATTCACAAACTCAAAGAGAACTTTATGAAAGAGCTTCATCTCACTTTTGTATACAACTTTGGTTTCTTGCTCCAAGTCACTATCAGCAAAGCTCTTAATGATAGCCCATGAGGTGGGAAGATCATCTAGACTAAGCTATTTCAACTTTGTGTAGTCATTACACCCCTCAGTAGGTATACCTAGAATCTCCCCAAGCTCTTTATCATCAAAGATAATTTTTACTCCTTTCTTCTCATTGTTGACCCTTCTATTTTCAACCTCTTAGTTGGCATAAAATTCTACAATTTCAGCCTTGGCCAACCTTTCTTCCAACTGAAGAACCATGTCCTCCCATCCATGTAACTCTAATTTTTCTAGCAGCAAGACCATTCCGTCTTCCTCTAACATCTTGAAGAAGCCTATCCTTCAGAATAGTTCTTTTTCTGGAACTTCACAAGCTTATCTTCCTCATCATCAGTCTCTTCTTCACTTTTTTCCTCCAACACTTGAACTTTCTTTTCTTTTCTAGAAAACCTGGTTCTTTTGGACAAAACAGAGTCTTCTGCCTCAAAAGTATTTCTTTTCTTCGCACTGGAGTGGTTACCTCTACCTACTTTATCTCATCCTCATCTTGAAGGCTAGGTCCATCTCATCTATTTGAATTACCTTACTCGTTTCTCCAACTTTCTTCTTCCCCTTAGAAACAACATTCTTGGCAATTTCAACTAAGGCCTTTTTCAATTTGGTCTCACTCTACTTCTTCTAGCTCATTGTAGTTCTTTTTCTCATGGGAGGAGTCTCTAAAAGGATAGAAGATGCAACCTTTATCTTCTTGCCACCCATCCTCTTTCCAGGGGTTTAGCATCAGAACTCTTTTTCTTTTTGGGGTTGTATCTATCAGACACTTTCTGCAGAAAGTCATGAAGTGATTCTTTCCTATAAAGAATAGGTTCTTAGAACTGTTTCCTCAACCTAACCAATCCTTCAGCTACGGTAAGTCTCACCAGATCCACAACCTCCTTCCTAAGTCTCCCTTCTAATAATTCCTTCCTCATTAGCACTCTCTTCACTCCATACCATCATTGCCCAGGTTTCTTCATCCATCCCAACAGAAGTGGGTGAAGTAGATCCATCCACTCTTTCTTCTTCCCTTACCCTCACATCTTGTTCAACACCCTCACTCTTTTTTTTCTTTTTCATTTTTACTACCTATATTTTCAATACCAACAATTTTGTACACCAGCAATAGAACCAACCAACACAAACCTGTTTTCAAGATTTTCTGTATTTTTCGACCCAACAGTAGAGGATTTGAACCTAGAAGTTACATGTTCAGTTTTATAAGAAACTAGTTCTTCTACCCTCTATCGTAGCCTGGAAAGAATCATCAGAATTTTATGTTTTTTCTGCTTGACTAGCCTTCAATTTTTCATTCAACTTCTTGGCTTATTCTCTGCTTGCTACTCTTTTGCATGCCATCATTTTCACATGTTTTTTTATTGAGGGTTTGAGTGGTTGAAGGTGTGGGTGAAAGTTCTTTGGGTGGTGAAGAACGGTTCCCATAATTCGTGGGGGTCAATTGTTTTTTCCATCTGATTAGCTTAGAGAGTTGAAATCTGAGAGAGTTTTAGGGTTTTGGTGTTTTGATCTTTCAAGGGTTTAGAGAGAAGAAGAAGAAAAAGTTGAATAAATTTAAAGAGGCAAGAGGTTGAGTGTATAACGACATCATTTGGAGGTTAGAAATATTTTCTCATTGGTAGTGTGAGTTTTAAGAGACATTGGACTGTTCCCCAAAAATTTCGGCAATCATTTGTAACTGATTTATTTAAATAGATTTTTGGGAAAATTTGGGACTCTTTTTCAGATCATAGTTCATATGCAATTATTTCAACTTCTGCGGAGTGTAGAATACATACCCTATAAGCTCGATGAACCAGGTTCTTCGCTGAAAATTCTCTTGTGTAAGACTGAATTTTTCAAAAAAGTAAGGGTAATATCATTATACATCAATGAGACACTTTAGTGCATGGCACAAGAGTAAAATAATAAAAGTATGAGATTGAGCAATATCTAATCTAATTATTTACAAAATTCACAAATTTCTAACCAATCATTGAGTTAGAATCAATATCTTTTAGGTGATCTTAATCATCCCTAATTCTAACATGTTCCTTTCAAAGTGATCCCTACTCAAAGCTTTTGTGAAGATGTCGGCAATTTGCTTATTAGTAGCACAAAATTCCATAGTGCTCAAACCCTTCTCAAAAGTATCCCTTAGAAAATTATGCCTAACATCTATGTGCTTAGTTCTTTTGTGATGGACCAGGTTCTTGGTCATACTGATTGCACTTGTATTGTCATAAAATATAGGGATACAACCTACATAAGTTCTGAAATCCATTAATTATTGCTTGATCCACAACATTTGAGCAACACATGAGGCAGCATCCCCATACTTAGCTTCAGCAGTAGATAATGCCATAGAATTTTTCTTTTTAGTGGCCCAAGATACAAGACACGAGCCAAGAAAATATGTCATACCTGAAGTACTCTTTCTATCCACAAGAAAACCTGCATAATCAACATCAGGATATCCCACTAAATTAAAATTACTACCTTTTGGATACCATAGACAAAGATTAGCTGTGCTTTTTATGTATCTCAAGATCCTCTTGACTGCCTTCAAGTGAGACTCCTTTAGATTTTCCTGAAACCTAAAACAAAGGCCTACACTGAAAACAATGTCAGTGAGATATAACAAAGAGCCAATTATTCCCTTATATATATTTTCTGATCAACACACGAACTAGGTTCATCCAAACCCAATTTTATGGTTGTTGCTATAGGAGTGTAAATTTCTTTTAAATCTTCCATCTTAAACATTTTGAGTAACTCTTTGACATAAATTTGTTGATGGATCATAGTTTCATTTGAATTTTATTTAATTTGTAAGCCTAAAAAGAAATTAGGCCCACCCATCATAATCATTTCAAATTCACTCCCTGTTAGCTTAGCAAATCCTTTACTTAACCTATCAGTTGTTGCACGAAAAATTATTTCATTAACATATATCTAAACAACCAAGAGATCTTTAACTTTTTCTTTAAAGAATAAAGTATTATCAATTTTATCCCTCTTGTAGCCATACTCTAGAAAAAATTTGGATAATCATTCATACCATGCTCTTGGGGCATGGTTAAGCTCATAAAGTGCCTTATCAAGCTTGTACACATGCTCAGGATATTCTTTGCTTTCAAATCCAGGAGGTTGCTTGACAAACACTTTTTTCTTTAGATAGCCATTGAGGAAGGCACTCTTGATATCCATATGATAGAGAGTGAATTTCATGTAATCAGCAAAGCCTACGAGGAGTCTAATTGTTTCCAATCTTGCAACTGAAGCAAAAGTCTAATCAAGTCTATGCCCTCCTCTTGAACATATCCTTGAACCATCAATATTTCCTTGTTCCTTGTAACTATTCCTTCTTCGTCAAGTTTGTTTCTGAAGACGCATTTAGTGTCAATCATTTTTCTGTCCTTGGTTCTTGTTACTAGAAACCAAAATTGATTTCTAGCAAATTGGAAGTTCATCTTGCATTGCATTCACCCTATTTTCATCCTGCAAAGTCTCAAAAATATTTTTAGGTTCAATAAGAGACAAGAAAGCATCAAATGCACAAAGATTCTTTACAAAATGGGTTTTAATTCCAAAGGTTAGATCCTGATTAAGTTCCCAAGGGAATGAGAACTTTGATACTTATAAGGTTCCACAACCAACTTATTTTTTCTAGATGTTCCTGGATTGTTTTGTTGCAGAGGAACATGCTCATAGACAGGTTCCCTTGAGTATTGAGGATCAGTTCCTCTCTGGTCAGTTTCCCCTATCAGGTTGCGCTGGGTGGAAGGACCTGGTCCATCACCCGTTCCTTGTTGTGATGCAGCTCAAGCTGGGCTGTGGTTTCATATTTGAGATTTTTATTAGCTCAATATCTTCATCATCTTATTATCGCCTCTCAAAAAGAATGTTAGTTTCATAAAAAATAGCATGTATACTTTCTTCTACACACATAGCTCTTTTATTGTATTTCTTATATGCTTTACTATGTGAAGAATACTCCCACATCACTTCTGGGATCAAACTTTCCTAGGGAGTCTTTTCCATTATTGTGAACAAAGAACTTGCATCCAAATGCCTTAAGATGAGATATATTTGGCGTTCTCTATTTAAGTAACTCGTCAGGAGTTTTCTCAATAAGAGATCTAGTCATGCACCTATTTATGATGTAGCATGCAATGTTCACAGCTTCTGCCTAGAAGCTATAAAGCAACTTACTATCAAGTAACATGGTCCTATCCGTTTCCTCCAAAGTCCTATTCTTTCTTCAACTGCTCTATTTTGTTACGGGGTTATAGGAGCAGAAAAATTAGGATACATACCATGCTCATCACAAAATTCAGAAAACTTAGCATTCTCAAACTCAGTACCATGATCAGACCTAATTGATGCAAGCTGATTACCTAGTTGTTTTCGAGTTTTTCTAACAAATGAAGCTAACATGTCAAATTCTTCATCTTTAGATGTTAAAAACGGTATCCCAGTAAATCTAGAGTAATCATCAACAAGCACCATAACATATCTCTTACCATCTCTACTCATTGTCCTCATTGATATACACAGATTCATATGGACCTGTTCCATCGGCTGGTAGTACTCACCATTTTGTTACTTTTGAAAGAAGATCTTACTTGCTTCCCTTTTGCAACTTTATCTTCCTTGAGCTTAATATTAGGTAGCCCTATCACGAAGTCCTTAGATACTAGTTCGTTGAGTTGACTTAGACTAGCATGTCCAAGTCTTTTATGCCAAAGGAGGGGACTGGATCACTGTCCATGACACTCAAGCAAGTGAGTTCACTATCTGAAAGTGTGAACAGATCCACTACATATATATTTTTCACTTTTTTCCCTGCAAATCTAGTTTTTTAGTGGTAAAATTAATCATAAAATATTTTTTAAATGTGGAAGCTACTAAGTTTTCTCTATCACACAGTTGTGAGATACTTATTATGCTGTATTTCAGCCCATCTATCAGGTAGACATTTTCAATTGAGTGAGAATCAGATTTTCCTACCTTACCAACTTCAATGATCTCATATTTCTTTCCGTTTCCAAAGGAGACATTACCTCTTAGAAAGGCTGCAAATGAAAGGCATCGATTCTTGTTCCATGTCATATGTTTTGAGCAACTACTATCCTGTCACGATCCAAAATTCATTAATGGTCGTGATGGTGCCTAACACCTTTGTCAGGCAAGACAACAATAATTGATTAACTATATTATTCATTTTAATTATTTGAAATCATAATTTTCCTTCAATTAAATAATCAAAAATAAAATTTATAGAGTAAATAATAATATTTTTCCAACTACAATACTGAACAACTCATAAGTACCCCCCAAAACCCGGTGTCACGAGTGCATGGGTATCAACTAGGAATTAAATAAAATACAACATATGTCCGGAATACAAATTAGACAGGGAAAATACAAATAACTCTGGAGGAGACTTTGCTGGTTGCGGATCGTAACCTGAAATGCAGCTCGCGGCAAGTCCCCACATCATCCGTGCCTCCGTGCCCAAAGGACCACTGGACATAAAAGTACCTGCACAAAAATGTGCAGCAAGTGTAGCATGAGTATGTAAATCCACGTGTACCCAGTAAGTATCTAGCCTAACCCCAGAGGAGTACTGACGAGGGGTCGACATCGACACTCACTAGTGGTCCAATAATATCAGGTACAGTAAGGAGGCAGACAAATATAAGGCAGAGTAAATAAATGAAACAAACTAGTGTAAATATGTAGTACAATTCCCCTCGCTACAACAAAATCAAGCTCTCAATTAGCAAAATTCCTCCTCAATCGGAGAACAAATAAACATGAATAATGGACCTCACCAAATATGTTGTTATAGTTCGAATCAGAGAAACTTTCACAGATACCCAGGCTTCTTGCCAAATATTACGCATGATTGCATGAGGATATTTTATAGAATGCCAAGGAATACAATCTGATCCAACATAAATATTAAAATGTGCACTGCCGATGGTCGAACGACGCGAACCATAGATGCATCTATTAAACTGCCAAGGCGAACGACCCGCTTCCATGAGAGTGTGGTACATAAATCCTGCCAAGGCGAACGACCTAGTCCCATTAGAATAAGAAGTTTAAACGTGTCCTTGACCCCCAATCACGAATGAATATGTGAGTTATAGTTCTTAAGTAAACTTATTTGATGAAAACACATAACGCGCGGGAAATCCATAAGAGGAACACCATTATTCCATGGCAAATCACAAAACTCGCGAAAACTCTACAATAGCAAGTCCATCACTCTATGCATGTCTAGTCTCAAGTCATGATGCGAAATAAAAGAACTAAACAAGCAAGGATAATCCCTATAGTACAAGTACATCATGCTGTGAACCTAATTCTACCCAGACAATAACATTATTCTAACTACGTATGGACTCTTCTCACCCTTAGTCCCCGCAACAAGTTGTGCACATAAAATATATGACCTAGGGGTAGTTTCCCCCTTACAGAGTTAGATAGAAGACTTACCTCATCTCAAAGCTTACTTTCCGGTATAAAAGTGTGCTTTAAATCCATAACTTGGTGCCAAACGACCCCAAGCTAGTTAAATGTTATATAAAATAGTCTATACATGCTCAAGAGTTCACATCCAAACTATTAAAGTGATTTTCCAACCCAAATTAAGGAATTCCTAAAATTCACACCAAGGACTAAGAGTCCGGATTCCGTAAATTTTCGAAGATAAACATTACCCATTACATCATGAACTCAAATCTATGATATATTCTCAATTTCATACCCAAATTCGTGGTCAAAATCCAAAAACATAAAATTCTTGGTTTTCTTTCAGAATCCCAAATTTTTACAAATTTTCATGCTTGAATCCATATAAATCCATGTATTTATCTTGAAATGGATAGGAATAGCTTACCTTGGCATTGATGATGAAAAATCCCCACTTGAAGCTCTCCAAAAATTTCCCAACCAAGAGAGAATGGAGGAAAATGGGCCAAATCCCCGTTCTTAAAGAACCCTTCTGCCCAGCGACTTCTCGCACCTGCGGTCACTTGACCACTTATGCGGTTCCGCAGGTGCGGCAAATATTCTGCTTTCGTAGAGATGCCCCAGTTGCCCGCTTCCGCTTCTGCGCCTTCCCTTCCGCAGGTGCGATCTCGCTTCTACAGCGAGATAACCGCATCTGTTGTCTCAGCACTACCCAACAAAAATTGCATTTGCATCCCTTTTGGCTGCTTCTTTGGCTCCGCACCTGCGGCCAAAACCTCACAGGTGTGGTTACTCCTGAAGGCAGGTGCTCTAGCACTTCGTCCAAGTCCAAACTCGATCTGTGGCCATCCAGAATCCACCCGAGGCCCTCAAGACCTCAACCAATTATACCAACGCATCCCAAAACGAGCCTTCAAATCGCATCTAACAACGCTAAAACTATGAATCGCACCCCGATTTAGGCCTCATGATCTTTTGAACTTCCAACTTCTACATTCGATACCGAAACCTATGAACTCACGTCCGATTGACCTTAAGTTTTGCACACAAATCACATTTAATATTACAGACTTACTACAACTTCCGGAATAGGAATCCGACCCCGTTATCAAAGAGTCCACTCCCGGTCAAAGTCCTCAAAAACCTTCAAATTTTCTAACCTTCGCCAATGACCCCGAAATGATCTACGAACCTCCAAATTCACATCCAAACGCGCTCCCAATACTAGAATCACCATACAGAGTTATTCCCAGACTCGGATCCCAAACAAACATCGATAACATTAAGATACATTTTTACCCCAAATTTATGAAATCCTTCCAAAATACCAACCTTCCCAATAGGCGCCGAAACGCTCCTGGGTCATCCAAAACTCGCTCCGGACATACGCCCAAGTCCAAGATCATCATACAAACCTGTTGGAACCTTCCAATACCGATTCCGATGTTGTTTACTCAAAATCACACCTTATTCAATTCCTCCAACTTAAGGCTTCTGAAATTAGAATTTTATCTCCAAATCAACTCCGAACTTCTCGAAATTCAATTCCGACCACGCGTATAAGTCATAATACCTGAAGTGAAGCTGCTCAAGGCCTCAAACCGCCGAACGACGCGCTAGAGCTCGAAATGACCGATCGGGTCGTTACATTCTCTCCCACCTAAACATACGTTCGTCCTCGAACGTGCTAAGAACTCCTTTGGAGTAGTCCAAAATAATTGTTTAACACTTCGTGCACCTACCCATGATACCACAACTTAGTTGATAACGTTAGCTCGAGCAAACCTAAAAATACTCCCTTTTATCTAGTCAAATAAGCCTTAGAGCCAAATTCCAACATATGAAATTCTCTACCGGGTCTGTTTCCAACATAAGAACATTGTATTCATCACTACACAATGTACCAATACATGATTGTATACTCTTAACGAATTCACACCATGTACCGCATTATTCACATGCTCATAATGACATCCTCTGGCAACAATAGCCGAAATCCCACGAATCTGATGCCCACAACACACCTCATGAAGCATATAAGTCCCGTTTGAGCTCTCTCAATACTTCCACGACATAAAAGATGTGTAAAAAATCATAACCACCTGCCGAATCATAATTCATAGAATCTCTCCTCCCGACAAGACCCATTACCTCATTCTGGACTGAATATCGATATTTACTCTTTAATGTGCCTCATATAAATCTGATCGCACTGATCCCATGTCCAATAATCTTGTCTCACACAGTACAAGCTGCTCAGAGAATATGCCACCCCAAACACTGCCAAAAGTCTCATATGATGCCACAATGTGCCAATAAACTACAAACTCGAATGTAATACATAAGGAAACGAACTCTGGAAAGAACTACTTAACTCACGTGACTAATTTAAACAACCAAAAAGATATTATGAACCTTCCTCAGAAAATGAGAAGCAAAACACACAATAATAGATATGGGAAATTGTAATCAACATCACATTGCTGCAGCGTGCAACCCGATCCATACATGATACTGTTGCGGCGTGAAACCTGATCCAACCATGATACCCCTGGAGGCGTTCCACCCGATCCACACATAATACTCTATAAGGAAGTACTTACCGATCTAAAATGCTCATACCTGCAAAATACCTGAATATCAACCACAAGCACACGAAGCGCATAATACAAATCCTGGGGAGACGGATAGCGCCATACGCTACAAAACTCAAGCACAACTAAGGTGAAATAAATGACATGTATCCTGAGAACCATCCTACTCTCACAACACAAATAAATTACACGGGATCTCAATACAAGTGCGAATAATCAAACCGCCTTAAAACCCACATGGCACATCAGAGATTACACAGAATGGCTGACGATAGAAATAACATCCAAGGCCCGAAGATTCCTCCGTAAACAACACTAAGCTGAAATGAACACATCTGTCCTGATATAGAGCTCACATTCACATTTAAATCCATCCACGGACCTCAAGCCAATTCTAACCGTACCACACTGGGCTAATAACCTTTCAAGGATCCACACTAACTCTTTTTCCTGTGACACAAGAACAACCGTCAATCCTGAACTAACATCCACAGTTCACAACCAAATGAATAGAGCGCCTTCTAGGCCTAAACTCTCACATTAGAGATAGTACCATAATCTCCATACTTTTTTTCAATATTCAATCAATCAATTGACTATATGTCACACTTATACAATATTCCCGTGGGATAGGCTCCCACGACCTTCCACACTAGGTAACAAGTCTGCATATCCATACCACCCATCATACTAAATGTTGTAAAGCAAATCGGGAATCTGCAAATCAGTACACCAAGCCTCTTACATAGGACACCGATCTCAAGTGACGCTAAATTCACTACCAGCTTACTCTAACCTTCTTAATCCTTTTTGCTCATCTGAGCTTGTGACATTCTTTTCAACACTGAACCGTAAACTTGATCCTCAACTTCAAATTCCCATGCTACCCACTGCACCTAATCATGCCAATACACAAGAGTACAAGAATTTATTCATAATTCCGGAACCACTAATAGAAGAAACACTTCATCATATAGAAACCTTTCACTTAACTCATTTTCGGAGAACCATTGCAAGATGCGAGTGAATTCCCATGACCGCAGAAAATACAATCCGCAAGTAGTGGTCTAAACCACCATAACTCTTATGGGATCCATCTATATAACATGCCATTATAATCGAATACCTCCAAATAAATCAAATTACGTCAGCCGCCAAGCCTCACACATATCGCCATAAATCACTTGCATAACTTGACACGCGGAAGGAACTAATCATTGCCACCATCATGATGATTCAACCATTGCTAACCGAACCAAATTCTTCTATTAGAAATACTAATAGCTCTATTCAAAATATAATGAACCCAATTCGCACTGATCCTGAGTGACCCTATCTCACGAGACCATATTACCTCAAAACCCACAAACTAACTCATACCCTCCTTGTGCGCACATTCGCATCTTCAACTGGTACCCCCATCCTGATAATTCCTCTATAAATCCAAAGTTATTTTCTCCCATTCCTCTAATACTATACCGCAGACCGATGATAACATAGAACACTCCAAGGCCCTGCTAGCACATGAACACTCTCTCAAAGAAGCAACCGACTGATCCTTTCCTTGTACGTCACATCCGTACGAAGCATAGAATCTAAGTCTTCCCAAAACCTGAACATGAACCGATAAGGCTAAATATAACACACATTACTTAAATCCTTTTCTCAAATTACCACTGATGTTTTCTTTCCTTAGTCATAATGACCCACCAATGCACCGATAACCAGAAACCGCACAACTAGACAACCACACAATCCAATCATAGACGGTGGGGCTCTCCCACTTAGCTTGAAGCCACAATTACATAACCATAGGACCCACCGAGGTTCCTTCTTCCCCATTGACATAAGGTAAAAGGAGAACAATGCATTCCAAACTCGAAATCATGTTGCATCCAAATATGATCCGTGGACCTAGTCACTATCCACCATGAATTCCCAAATGGCTCAAAACTTTCCCCAAGGCGTGTGGCCATCCCACACAGAACCCATATATTACTCTGTCACTCTCCCACTTTTGTTAAACTCTCTCCTTTAAGCAACTCCTCGACTCTTGCTTTTCATACTTAACTTTCTAGCAATTCAACCATCGAAAACACCTCTCGCATGTCCTTCACTTCCCAATTGTTACCTCAAATCTGAATACATCTCCGTAACACTTGAGCTGATAAACTGCCACTAACTCCAAGCCTCTTAGAAGATCATCCTTCTCGGGCCATCAACATTAGAAATACCCATTCGATTCTAAACCACTGCACACCATGATTTCTGACAACCGCTTCCCCGATACCATTTCACAATACCCCGCCGCGAAGGAGAATTGAAGTAAACTATAATACCGATGAACTTAGCACATTTAACAAGGACAGCGACACTACATCACAGATAAAAATTCCACCACGCTCGAAAATACCAAGTCTCGTTACTCCATCAACCCAAATCTGAACATTCTTAGTCCGATTGCCTTTCCTCCGGCGGAAATAAAATACTGAATCTCTGAACCATGCACTGAGTAAAACCTCCTTTCAGGTCATTTATTGCCTCGACGCTTAGACAAACATCCTACCATTACACCAATATTTTGCGATAACAACACATAAATTGTCATAACAATCAATGCCAAATCTCAAAGCCTTAGGTAATACTGATATCGGCTGCAACAATAGGATGACTTTTCGCAAGGTGGCGATAATAGCCCAATCAAATACGCAGGAAGAAACATCCTGTACCACATCTGTAGTACCATGGAAATTCCTCGATTCCCAATCTGTAACAAATGCTTCACGTTGCATAAGATTGAATAGGAAAGAAATAAAGGCACAAGCCTCGAAAGAATCAAATTGCACGATGAGGAATCAAGAAGGGAAGTACTTATAACAACCTTGTATCCTCTCGGAGATAAGTACAGACGTCTCCGTACTGATCCACAAGACTCTACTAGACTCGCTCATGACTCGTGAGACCTAAGTGAACCTAGTGCTCTGGTACCTAGTTGTAACGACCCAAAACCCATTAAGGGTCGTGATGGCGCCTAACACCACTGTCAGGCAATCTAACAATAATTGATTAACTCGATTATTCATTTTAGTAATTTGAAATCATAATGTTTCCTTCAATTAAATAATCAAAAATAAAATTTACAGAGTAAATGATAATATTTTCCCAACTAAAATACTAAACAACTCATAAGTATCCCCAAAATGTGGTGTCACGAGTACACGAGCATCAACTAGGAAGTAAATAAAATACAGTATCTGTCCGGAATACAAATTAGACATGGAAAATACAAATAACTCTGGAGGAGACTCTGCCCGCTGTGCATCGTAACCTGAAATGAAGCTCGTGGAAAGTCCCTGCATCATTCGTGTCTCCGTGCCCAAAGGACCATCAGACATAAAAGTACCTGCACAAAAATGTGCAGCAAGTAAAGTTGTGATGACCCGACCGGTCTTTTTAAGAGTTATAGCCCTGATCCCCTATCTACTATTTTCCCCGTGTCTTTTTCTTATTATGTGTCTTGCTGGGAGGTGTTGGTCATGGTTTCAGAGTGTTTTGGGACACTTAGTATCTAAACGGAAGCTTAAGCCTTAAGATTTGGACTGTAGTTGGAACTGTATGAAGACAACTCTAAGATGGAGTTATGTCGGTTCCGTTAGCTACGTTAGGTGATTTTAGACTTAGGGGCATGTTCGGATTGTGTTTTGGAGGTCTGTAGCTCATTCGGGCTTGAAATAGCGAAAGTCAAAGTTATGGAGATTTTGACCGGTAGTGGAATTTTCGATATCGGGATCGGATACTAATTCTAGAAGTTGGAGTAGGTCCGTAAGGTTGATTATGAAATGTGTGAAAAATTTGGGATCAATCGGACGTGGTTTGATATGTTTCGGCATCGGTTGTCAAATTTGAAAGTTTCAAGTTCTTTAAGTTTGAATCGGATAATGATTCATGATTTAGCATTGTTTGATGTGGTTTAAGGGCTCGACTAAGTTTGTATGGTGTTTTAGGACTTGTTGGTATGTTTTTTTGAGGTCCCGTGGGCCTCGGGTTGATTTTGGATGGTTAACGGACCTTTTGAATTTAGGAAAAGATAGCAGATTTCTGGTGTTTTTGTTGCAGACATTTCTTCATCGCGTTTGCGAGAGAGGACTTGCGATCACGTAGGGCATCTTGGAGGCCAGCTCAAGTTTGTTTTTTGCATTCGCGCAAAGGAGCCTGCGTTCGCAAAGGTATGGTTAGTGGAAGCATCGCGAACACGAAGAGTGGAACGCGTTCGCATAGAGGAAGTGAGGCAGCTGGGGACCCCAATCATTTGGTCTACGCATTCGCGTAGTGGGTATCACATTTGTGAAGGACCAGGAAGTGAAAAGTATGCATCGTGAGAGGTCCCTTGCGTTCGCGAAGGAGGGAACACCTTGGAAGATTTAAAAGTTCGAAATCGAGGGTTTATGCCTTTTTTTCACCATTTGGACTTGAGAGCTCAGAATTAGGCGATTTTTGGAGGGCTTTTCACGTGGGTGTTTAGGGAAAGTGATTCTTACCTAGTTTTGGTTAATTCCCATGATTATGTATTTAATTTCATCATTAAATTAGTGATTTGGGGTGGAAAATTGGGAAAATTTTGAGAAAAGTTCTTAGGACGAATTTTGGGATTTTGATCGATATTTTGGTATCGGATTTGAGTAATTTTAGTACAAGTGAACTCATGAGTGAATGGATGTTCATATTTTGTCACTTTAACCAATTCCGAGGTGTGGGCCTACGGAGGTTTTTTAGGACGATTTTCTAATTTCTTGCTTTAACTTTGATTTCATTAGCTAGATTAGTTCCTTGTAGTTATATCTATGATATGTAAATGATTTTGGCTACATTTGGTCCATTCGGAGTCGGATATTCGTGGGAAGCTACCGACTGATTTAGCTTGGTTCGTGGTAAGTGGCTTGCCTAACCTTGTGTGAGGGAAATCCCCTTAGAATGTGGTACTGATTTTACTATGTGAGCGCCGTGTACGCAAGGTGACGAGTGTGTACACGGGATATTTGTTGAAAAACCTAATTTTTACCGAATAATTACCTGCTTTTACCTTAATTGAACATACTAGCATGCGTGGTTACCTTGTTAGCTTATAATAACGTGTTTATGTGCCGTAATTTCTTAACTAAACTCCTTGCAACATGCCTATCAAATTCCTGCTTCTTTTCCCCAACTTGTACTTAGTCTAAACTGTAGTTTCTTCTGTTGTACTTGTCGTTTATAATTGATTGCGCTGAGTATTTACTTTGGGACTACGGACGGTATCCCGGGAGACCCCCATGCATATTTACTGTGAGACTACGGGACAGTATCCTGGAAGATCCCCTTACATATTTACTTTTGGGATTACGGGACGGCATCTCGGGAGAACCCCCTGCACATTTACTTTTGAGACTACGAGGCGGTACCTCGGGAGTTCTCCATGCATATTTACTTTTGGGACTACGAGACTGTATCTTGGTAGATCCCCTGTCGCTTAATTCCGTGTACTGTTATGTTATTTCGTTGTGATTTCCTTTTTTAAACTTTAATCTCTTATTATACTACTTATTCTCCTGTTTTCATTATTATATACCAGTGGCCCTGACCGGACCTCGTCACTACTCGACAAGGTTAGGCTCGTCACTTACTGGGTACCAATTGTGGTATAATCATGTTACCCTTCTGCACATGTTTTGTGTGCAAATTTAGGTGCTCATTTTCAGCCGCAGTATTCGTGAGTTCGAGACAGCTGTTGGAGACTTCAAGGTATATCTGTCGCGTCCGCAGACCTCGAAGTCCTCTTCTACTCTTCCCCATGTCAAACTCTTCTTCTGTATTTTTTTTACTAGGCTTCAGTGTATAGAGATGGTATTTATTTTCTATATCTTGTGGCTCATGACATTCTGGGTTTTGGGAAGGCTGTGTAAGTAAAGTTTGGTTATTGTACATTCCGAGCGACATCATTCTTTGTCTCCTCAGTATCTATTGCAGTTAGAAGTCAAACTTGTTTTCTTTCGATTTTGGTATTTTCTGTATATGGTTAGGCTTACCTAGTCGTATGGACTAGGTGCTGTCACAACGTGGTTCAGAGGGATGATTGGATCGAAACAAGTTGGTATCAAAGCTCTAGGTTCATAGGAGTCGCGAGTCACAAGTCGGTTTATTAGAGTCTCGCGGATCGGTACGGAGACGTCCGCACTCATCTTCGAGAGGCTATGGAACTGTTAGGAGCAATCATACTTCTTTTAATTCCTTGTCATATGATTTATTGGCATCAAATTCAAAAATTCTCTATTATATTTTTTCTCACGGATGGTAGGACCCGTACCGGGAGATATGACGACCGGGCACCCGCACCCCCTACTAGAGCCGCTAGAGGCTGGGGCCGGAGTAGAGGACAACCATGTGGTGAAGCCAGAGCACTCGCGTGAGCTGCGACAGAGGAGCCCCCAGCAACCTCAGATGGAGGGAAGACACCAGAGGTTCCTATTGCTGCACCAAACCTCTAGGAAACGCTAGCCAAGTTCATAAGCATGTTCAACACCTTAGCTCAAGCTGGATTGATCCCATTAGCTCCCACCACATCTCAGGTCGTGGGAGGGGCACAATCTTCTGCAGCCCGTACTCCTGAGCAGAGAGTCCATGTTGATCAGGCCCTATAGTTTATTCCTATTTAGCTGGTAGCTCCGGTTCAGCACGAGACTAGGACAACCGCTTCTGAGGCGCAATAGCTCAGACTTGAAAGGTACAAGAAATACCACTCACCTACCTTCAGTGGATTGGATATAGATAATGCTCAGGGTTTTCTGGAGGAGTGTCATCGCATTCTCCGTACTATGGGCGTGGCAGAGGCGTGTGGTGTTTCTTTTACCACTTTCCGTCTTAGAGGAGTAACCTATTAGTGGTGGCGTGCTTATGAGTTGATTAGTGCGTACGAGGCAGCCTCACTTACATGGAATCAGTTCTCGGACATGTTTTTGAGAGAGTGTCCCTCAGAGCCTGAGGGATTCATGGCATGCGGAGTTTGAGCAGCTGTGCCAGGGTGCTATGACTATGTCAGAGTATGCAGTCCGTTTCAGTGATTTGTCCCGGCATGCACGGGCCTTAGTTGCCACGGTCCGGAAGAGTGTTCGTCGCTTCATTGAGGGGCTCCAACCGAGCATCTAGATTAGTATGGCCAGGGAGTTGGAGATGGATATCTCGTATCAGCAGGTTGTGAGTATTTCCAGGAGATTGGAGGTCATGCTTGCCCAGGACAGAGATGAGAGAGAGGCCAAGAGGTCTCGAGAGACTGGTTCTTATTCTGGAGTTCATTCCCCAGTAGCTCGCCATGGTATGAGTTATGTGAATCTCCCCATTCATTCAGCTCTTCCAGGCGCCAGTGGTGTTCCAGCTCCTTATAGGCCCATGGGCCTTATTATGCACCGCCGGTATCTAGTGTGCCTCATGTTCGGGGTGCTTTTAGCGGTCAATCTGGAAGACCTGGCCCGAGTCAGTCACAATAACCATGCCCTCCGAGAGGTTGTTTTGAGTATGAAGACACTTGCCATATAGTGAGAGATTTCCCTGGACTTAGAAGGGGTGCACCTCCACAAATTTCTTAGCCACCACGTGCTCGGCGGGGTCCTCAAATTATGATTCCAGCACGAGCTACCGCCCGACCTACTCAGCCAACTCGAGATTGAGGTCGGAGAGGTCGAGGCCGCCCTAGAGGGGGAGGCTAGGAAATGTTTTATGCTCTTCCGGCTCGTACAGAGGTAGTTGCGTCTGACTCTATCATTACATGTATTGTTCCAATATGTCATAGAGATGCGTCGGTATTATTTGACCCAGGCTCTCTGTATTCCTATGTGTCCTCTTATTTGGCCCCACATTTGGGCATTTCTCGGGATTCTTTGAGTTCCCCTGTTTATGTGTCTACTCCTGTGGGATATTCTCTTATTGTGGATCGCGTGTATCGGTCATGTTTGAATCCTCTTAGTGGTTTTGAGACCAGAGCCAATTTATTATTACTCAGCATGGTTGATTTTGATGTTATCTTGGGCATGGACTGGTTGTCCCCTATTATGCTATTCTTGATTGTCACGCTAAGACCGTGACACTTGCTATTCCAGGATTACCGCGATTAGAGTGGAGGGGTACCTTACTCCCAGCAGAGTTATTTCATTTCTTAAGGCTCAACGAATGGTTGAGAAGGGGTGTGACGCTTATTTAGCTTATGTCAGGGATGTCATTATTGATACTTCTACAGTTGAGTCAGTTCCAGTAGTGAGGGACTTCCCAGCTATGTTTCCAAGTGATCTTCCGGTCATGCCGCCCGATAGAGATATTAATTTCGGCATTGATTTGTTGTCGGGCACTCATCCCATCTCTATTCTTCCATACCATAACTCCTACTGAGTTGAAGTAGTTGAAAGAGCAGTTGCATGAGCTGCTCGATAAGGGCTTCATTCGGCCTAGTGTGTCACCTTGGGGTGCTCGTCTTGTTTGTGAAAAAAAAGATGGTTCTATGCGTATGTGTATTGATTACCGCCAGCTGAACAAAGTTACAGTGAAGAACAGGTATCAATAGCCTCGTATTGATGACTTATTTGATCAGTTACAGGGTGCCAGGGTGTTTTCCAATATTGACTTACGTTCAGGCTATCATCAGTTGAAGATTCGGAGCCAGATATCTCGAATACTACTTTCAGGACCAGATACGGTCACTATGAGTTTCTTTTTATGTCTTTTGGGCTGACCAATTCCCCAGCAGCCTTTATGCATTTGATGTACAGTGTGTTCCGACCTTATATTGACGTATTGCTCATTGTGTTTATTGATGACATCCTGGTGTACTCCCGGACTCGGGAGGATCATAAGCAACACTTGAGGACTGTGCTTCAAACTTTGAGAGAAAAGAAGTTGTATGCAAAATTTTCGAAGTGTGAGCTTTGGCTAAACTTAGTGGCATTCTTGGGTCATATAGTATCATGTGATGGGATTAAGGTAGATCCAAAGAAGGTAGAAGCGGTGTAGAGTTGGACTAGACCGTCATCAACTATGGAGATCCGTAGTTTTCTTGGTTTGGCGGGTTTTACCGTTGTTTTGTAGAGGGATTCTCATATATTGCAGCACCTATGACAAGGCTGACCTAGAAGGGTGCTCCGTTCAGGTGGACAAAGGAGTGTGAGGTGAGATTTTAGAAGCTCAAGACAGCTTTGATTACAGCCCCGGTATTGGTATTGCCTACAGGTTCGGGGTCCTACACTGTATATTGTGATGTGTCGTGGATTGGTCTTGGTGTGGTATTGATGCAGGACGATAGGGTGATTTCCTATGCATCCTGACAGCTTAAGGTGCACAAGAAGAACTATCTTGTCCATGACGTTGAGTTAGCAGCTATTATTCATGCCTTGAAGATTTGGCGGCACTACTTATACGGTGTTTCTTGTGAGATTTACACTGATCATCGGAGTTGGCAGCATCTGTTCAAGCTAAAGGATATTAACTTGCGTCAGCGGAGGTGGTTATAACTACTTAAGGACTATAATATCACCATCTTGTACCACCCGAGTAAGGCCAATATGGTGGCCGATGCTTTGAGTCACCGGGCGAAGAGTTTGGGGATTTTAGAATATCTTCCAATAGCAGTGAGACTCTTAGCATTGGATGTTCAGGCCTTAGCCAACTAGTTTGTGAGATTGGATATTTCTGAGTCGAGTCGAGTGTTGGCTTGTGTGGTCTCTCGGTCTTCTCTTTATGATCGTATCAGGGAGCGTCAATATGATGACCCCCATCTACTTGTCCTTAAGTACACGATGATGCTAAGGAGGTCACTATTAGGGATGATGGCGCATTGAGGATGCAAAGAAGGCTATGTGTGCCTAGTGTAGGTGGTTTCACAAGTTGATTCTTCGGAAGGCTCATAGCTCGCAGTACTCTATTCATCCGGGTGCCACGAATATGTATCAGGACTTGAGGCAACATTACTGGGGGAGGAGGATGAAGAAGGACATAGTGGTGTATGTGGCTCGGTGCCTAAATTGCGAACATGTGAAGTATGAGCATCAACGACAAGGTGGGTTGCTTCAAAAGTTAGAGATTCTGGAGTGGAAATGGGAGCGGATCACTATAGATTTCATTGTTGGACTCCCGCAGACTCAGCGGAGGTTTGATGCAGTTTGGGTGATTGTGGATAGACTGACCAAGTTAGTTCATTTCATTCCTATGATGACTACATATTCTTCCGAGCAACTGTCTCGAATCTACATCTGCAAGATCGTCAAGATTCATAGCATACCAGTATCTATCATCTCTGACCGGAGTACGAAATTTACATCACTGTTATGGAGGGTCGTATAACATGAGTTGGGTACTCGAGTGGAGCTGAGCACCACATTTCACCCTTAGACGGACGGACAGTCTGAGCGCACTATTCAGATATTAGAGGATATGCTCTGTGCGTGTGTGATGGAGTTTGGAGGGTCGTGGGATCGGTTCTTGCCACTTGCGGAGTTTTCCTACAATAATAGTTATCAATCCAACATCCAGATGGAACCGTATGAGGCTCTGTATGGTAGGCGGTGTCGGTCCCCAGTGGGGTTGGTTCGAGCCGGGCAAGGCCAGATTGTTAGGTACAGACTTGGTCCAGGATGCCCTGGATAAGGTGAAGGTGATTCAGGATCGATTTCGCACAGCCCAATCCAGATAGAAGAGTTATGTGGACCGAAAGGTTCGTGATGTAGCATCCATGGTTAGAGAGTAGGTCTTGCTCCGAGTATCTCCTATGAAGGGCGTTATCAGGTTCAGGAAGAAAGGAAAGCTGAGCCCTAGGTACATTGGTACTTTTGAGGTGTTGCGGCGTGTTGGGGAGGTTGCTTATGAGATTGGCTTACCTCCCAGCCTAGCAGGAGTTCATCCGGTATTCCACATTTCTATGCTCCAAAAGTATCACGGTGATTCGACTCATGTATTGGATTTCAGCTCAGTCCAGTTGAACAAGGATCTATCTTATGTTGAGGAGCCAGTAGCTATTTTGGACAGACATGTCAGAAAGCTAAGGTCAAAGAACATTGCTTCCGTGAAGGTGCAGTGGAGGGGTCAGTCGCTCGAGGAGGGGACTTGGAAGACTGAGCTGGATATGCGCAGTCGTTATCCTCATCTTTTCACCGCTTTAGGTGTGTCTCTATACTCGTTCGAGGACGAACAGTTGTTTTAAGAGGGGGAGGATGTGACGACCCGGCTGGTCATTTTGAGAGTTATAGCCCCGATCCCCTGCCTACTATTTTTCCCGTGTCTTTTTCTGCTTATGTATCTTGCTGGTAGGTGTTGGTCGTGGTCTCGGAGTGTTTTGGGACACTTAGTCCCTAAGCAGAAGCTTAAGCCTTAGGATTTGGACTGTATTCGGAACAATGTGTAAATGACTCCGGAATGAAGTTCCATCAATTCCATTAGCTCTGTTAGGTGATTTTGGACTTAGGGGCGTGCCCAGATTGTGTTTTGGAGGTCTGTAGCTCATTCAAGTTTGAAATGTCGAAAGTTGAAGTTTTAGAGATTTTGACTGGTAGCGAAATTTTTGATATCGGCGTCAGATTCCGATTCTGGAAGTTGGAGTAGGTCCGTAAAGTTGATTATGACTTGTGTGCAAAATTTGGGGTCAATCAGACGTGGTTTGATAGGTTTCGGCATCGGTTATCGAATTTGGATGTTTCAAGCTCTTTAAGTTTGAATCGGAGGATGATTCGTGATTTTAGCGTTGTTTGATGTAGTTTGAGAGCTCGACTAAGTTTGTATGGTGTTTTAGGACTTTTTGGTATGTTTGGTTGAGGTCTCGGGAGCCTCGGGTTGATTTCAGATAGTTAATGGACCTTTTGAACTTAGGAAAATATAGCAGATTTCTGGTGTTTTTGTTGCAGACATTTCTTCATCACGTTCGCGAGAGAGGTCTCACGATCACATAGGGCATCTGGGAGGCCAGCTCAAGTTTGTTCTTCCCGCTTGTAAAGGATCCTGCGTTCGCGAAGGTATGGTCAGTGGAAGCATCACGAACGTGAAGAGTGGAACACGTTCGCGTAGAGGAAGTCAGGCAGCTAGAGACCCCAGCCATTTGGTCTACGCGTTTGCGTAGTGAGTATTGCATTCGCGAAGGACTAGGAAGTGAAAGGTATGCGTTTGCGAAGGAGGAAATTTGGACTTGAGAGCTCGGAAGGCGAGAGAGTGGCCGAGTTCTCTAATAAAGGAACACCTGGGCAGATTTAAAAGTTCAAAATCGAGGGTTTATGCCAGTTTTTCACCATTTGGACTTGAGAGCTCGGAGTTAGGCGATTTTGGGAGGGATTTTCACGTGGGTGTTTGGGGTAAGTGATTCTTACCTAGTTTTGGTTAATTCCTATGATTATGTATTTAATTTCATCATTAAATTAGTGATTTGGGGTGGAAAATTGGAGAAAACTTGAGAAAAGTTCTTAGGCCGAATTTTGGGATTTTGATTGAAATTTTGGTATCGGAATTGAGTAAGTTTGGTACGAGTAAACTTGTGAGTGAATGGGTGTTCATATGTTGTGACTTTTACCTGATTCTGACTTTTAGAGCGATTTTCCAATTTCTTGCTTTAGCTTTGATTTCATTAGCTAGATTAGTTCCTTGTAGTTATATTTATTATATGTAATTGATTTTTGCTAGATTTAGGCCATTCAAAGTCGGATATTTGTGGGAAGAGCATTACTACTGACTGATTTAGTTTGGTTTGAGGTAAGTGACTTGCCTAACCTTGTGTGGGAGAAATCCCCTTAGGATTTGGAGTTAGAATTCAAGCTTGTTTTCTTTCGATTAATGTATTTTCTGTAAATGGTTAGGCTTACCTAGTCGTAGGGACTAGGTGCCTTCACGACGTGGTTCGGATGGATGTTTGGGTCGTGATAGTATCATGAGTATGTAAATCCACGTGTACCTTGTAAGTATCTAGCCTAACGCTGGAGGAGTAGTGATGAGGGGTCAACATCTACGCTCACTAGTGGTCCAATAATATCAATTACAGTAAGGAGGCAAACAAATATAAGGTAGAGTAAATAAATAAAATAAACCAGTGTAAATATGTGGTACAATTACCCTCTCTACAATAAACTCAAGCTCTCAATTAGCAAATTCCTCCTCAATCGGAGCACATATAAACATGAATAATGGATCTCACCAAATAGGTTGTTAAAATTCGAATCAGGGAAAATTTTACAGATGCCCTGGCTTCTTGCCAAATATTAAGCACGATTTCATGAGGATATTTTATAGAATTTCGAGGCGTATGGTCCTATCCAACATAAATATTAAATTGTGCACAGCCAAGGGTCGAACGGCACGAACCATAGATGCATCTATTAAGCTGCCGATGCGAACGACCCACTCTCATGAGAGTGTGGTACATAAATCCTGCCGACGCGAATGGTTTGATCCCATTAGAATAAGAAGTTTAAATGGGACCTTGACCCCCATTCACGAATGAACATGTGAGTTATAATTTTAAAGGAAAATTATGCGATGACAACGCATAACGCACGGGAAATCCGTAAGAGGAACACCATTATTCCATGGCAAATCATAGAACTCCCGAAAACTCTACAAT
Organism: Nicotiana paniculata; assembly: GCA_005239505.1. Classification (NCBI taxonomy): domain Eukaryota; kingdom Viridiplantae; phylum Streptophyta; class Magnoliopsida; order Solanales; family Solanaceae; genus Nicotiana; species Nicotiana paniculata. The sequence continues at coordinate 30,526 of MDKI01254092.1, forward strand.
AGCAAGTCCATCACTCTACGCATGTCTAGTCTCAAGTCAAGATGAGAAATAAAAGAATTAAACGATCAAGTATAATCCCTAAAGTACAAGTACAACATGATGTGAACCTAAGTCTACCCGGACAATAACATGAATCTAACTATGTACGGACTCTCGTTGCTTCAGAAAGCAGTTGCTCCTGCACTTCTTCCAAGTCCAAATTTGATCGGTTGGCCATCCGAAATCCACTCGAGACCTTGACCAATTATACCAACGCATCTCAAAACACATTACGAACTTATTCGAGCCTTCAAATCGTATCCAATAATGCTAAAACCATGAATCGCACCCCAATTCAGGCCTCATGATCTTTTGAACTTCCAACTTCTACATTCGATGCTGAAACCTATCAAATCACGTTCGATTGACCTCAAAATTTGCACACAAGTCACATTTGACATACGAACCTACTCCAACTTCTGCAATCGGAATCCAACCCCGATATCAGAAAGTCCACTCCCGGTCAAACTCCCCCAAAACCTTCAAATTTTCTAACTTTTTCCAAATGACCTACGGACCTCCAAATCCACATCTAGATGCGCTCCCAACATCATAATCACCACACGGATTATTCCCAGACTCAGAATCCCAAACGGACATCGATAACATTGTGATACACTTTCACCCTAAATTTATGAAATCCTTCCAAAATACCAACCTTCCAAAATAGGCGTTGAAATGCTCTGGGATCATCCAAAACCCGCTCCGAACATACGCCCAAGTCTAAAATCATCATACGAATTTGTTGGAACCTTCCAATCCCGATTTTGAGGTTGTTTACTCAAAAATCACACCTTAGTAAATTCCTCCAACTTAAGGCTTCCGAAATTAGAATTTTTTCTCCGAATCAACTCTGAACTTCCCGAAATTCAATTCCGACCATGTGTACAAGTCATAAAACCTAAAGTGAAGTTGCTTAACGCCTCAAAATGATCGTTCGGGTCATTACACATCCATGTACCATATTTGGCTTCACTCCTTCACTTGGACCTGCAAAATAACATCAAGTGTTAGTGTTAGGAATCCAAACTAGTTTCTATCTCTTTCTATAGGCAAAAGGATAAATAAGATTTTTCTTTGCCCAACTTCGCATCTTATATTTCTCTAGAACAAAATTTTTGTTCCTTAAACTTACTTTTTCTTTTACTATATATTCACTCTTATAGTGTCTAGTGTTACCACAGTGAGTGCAAATCTTATTCTCAAGAAGTGTGAGGTACTTGCTTTTGGGATCCCATTTAGAGGAAGCCCTAAGCCAAGTCCCTCTCTGTTGCTACTATGGTGTTCTTGTGGCCATGAAAGTGCATCAGCTAACTTGTTCCATTTACATATTCTATCAAGCTCATGTTTAACCTTTGCCAAATCCTCTTTAAAACTCTTGCTTGTTCATCCTTTTTGTATAGATCATCTTTTACCTTTCTTAATTCTTCTTCTAGTATGATTTATGTGACAACAACTATTTCTTTACCTGTTCCAAACTTCAATATTATATTTTCAAATATAAGTTCTATGATAGTTGTATCAAGTGCATTAACTTGGTTCTTCAAAATAGTATTTTCTATTTCAGTTTCACAAGCCCTTAATTTCCAGGTTTTTTGCACTCTTCTTTTAAAATAACACACTCATTTGATAGTTGTTCCTTTTCAGTACTTACATCTCCATACTCATCAATTAGCAGTAATTCAGATAATCTCTCTTTAGAAAGGAATTTGATCTTATCTTTTAATTGAAGAAAACTTACCTCGGGTTCTTCGTCAGGTTCTTCTTCAGATTCTCCAATAGGCATTAGAGCTCGTTCATCATCATCGCCATCCTCATCAGAACCCTTATCTCAGCTATCTTCCCAAGCAACAACCATTGCTTTGGTTGATCATTTATTGTTGCTTTTCTTGGGATAAACTTGTTCCTTCTTCATGTTCCTTTGGTTAGCTCTTTTCGTTTTCTATTCGATCTCCCACATAGGACAATTCTTGATTATGTGATCAGAATTTTCACATTTGTAGCATCCATCAGTCACTTGCTTTTCTAAAGCTTTGGCTTAGTTGTAGCTTCCACTTCTTGAAGAACCTTTTCCTCTCCTTAGGTATTTCTTAAAGTCTTTGGTAATCACTACTATTTCGTCTTCTTCTAAATCAGAACCTTTAGTGATTCTGAGTGCTAGACTCCTTTCCTTCTTAGGTACATCCATATTCATGTCTTGCCTCCTAAGCTCATAAATTTTGAGATTTCCAATCAACTCATCCAAGAAAAGTGTAGAAATGTTCTTTGATTCCTGAATGGCAGTAATCTTGCTTTCCCAAGTGACTGTTAAACCCCTAGTTAGGATCTTTTCAACCCTTTCTTCATGGCATAATTTTCATATTTGTGAAAACAACAAAGGTCCTCTTGATATTTTCACTTGAGTTTTTCCTTCATAGGCCACTTGCAGCGTGTCCCATATTTGCTTGGGAGTGGAGAAACCTTGGATTCTGCAATACTCATCAGGACCAAGTCCACAGACAAACCACTTATTGGCTTTAGTATTTTTCTCCCACTTATTCAAATCTTCAATAGTGCAACCAGATCTTGTTTTATAAAACTCCTTACCTTCAACATTCTTCTTAAGTGTTGACAACGGGCCATCATTGATTATATCCCACAACTCATAATCTTCTGCCTGCAGATGATCTCTCATCCTTACCCTCCATCATAAGTAATATTGGTCATTGAAAAGTAGTGGCCTAGCACTGGATTGCCCTTTCCAATTTCCAGATGGTGCACTCGTCTTGATCTTTTCCTGTGGTTGTCACACCTCCTTTTTCCACCCCTGGGATAATGAAGGGGTAATAAGGGAGTTTTTCCAATTAAAGTGACATTATTCGGATTTGGGATTTATTTTACTTTCAGAGTCTCCACCCAAATTTTTTACGGTGTTTCGGGACACCATTTATTTATTGAAATCACAAACCGAGGAAATTTTTGACTCTGTTTAAAATGTCTGCGAACCAGAAATCCGGATAAGGAATTCTGTTAACCTGGGAGAAGGTGTTAGGCATTCCCGAGTTCCGTGGTTCTAGCACGGTCGCTTAACTATTAATATTTCACCTAAATTATCTGATTATTTACACATTTTTGCCCATTGTGCTTTTAGCCTTTTTAATTTTAGACCGCTTTAATACTTATAGATTTATCTTGAAACAAGTCACGATGACGTGCACTTGCTTATTTTTTGGACACATTATAACTATGTCACATGAAATGCACCCGCAATTACAACATGTGATTTTTATTATAATTTTGAGTTAGAGTCGGGGAGCATGAGTTGCAAACCCGAGTGTAGATCACGTAATCATGACTATGGTCACGATGATTTATTATCACATATCTAAAGAAAACTATTATTTTTCATGAGTTGTTTATTTTTTCCTAAGGTTTGAGATTATCGAAGGCAAAGAATTTATGGATGTGGAGTTACTAAAAGTCAAAAATAGTTTAGCTATTTAGAGTATTGACAAGTTAACCACATGTTAAAGGTGTTTACGACTTACTACTATATCTTTGATATTATGAGGCATTTATCTGTTAAGGAGGAGCAAGCCAATTCTTAATCTACTGATTGAAATCATTGGGCCTTGAAAATTAAACTTGTTCAGCCCATGTACTCTTTGTTAAAATTAATTCCTTTAAACCAAAACATACGGTCAGCCTAAAAACAAAGCCCAAAATTCACATGTCCCATTAACAAACCAACAATCCTTGGAAATTCAATCACTGAATCAACCGAAAAGGAAATGGCACAAATGACATACAGTGTTTTTCGGGAATAAACTAATCAATTCATAAAGCATGTGTCATGATTACCAAAATTAGCAACCACACTAAATTTGATAGTACCGAAGCAAAATATATATTAATAAATAAAGAGATGATTTAAAATTGAACCTTTATTATGGAATATGCTCCCCAATGTGCACAGCAAGAAACAGAGCTTTGAAAATTTCAAATGAGCTCATAAATCAGAATCGTGGACTGGAATCGACGGCCTCGAACGGGAACCTCGCGACTGAACACAGACCTTACCGGAGCTTTCACCAGTGACTACGAACTCAACTTTGGAGCTGCTGATTTGGTGTGAAAGGGAACTGTTTCCTTGAGCTTTCAACTCATTTCTTGCGGTGTTTGTTGGGCTGTTTGAGGCTTACGGTTTGAGGTGGTTTAGTGGAGGTTTTTAGACCGCACTTTCATGGCTGTTGGACGAGGTTTTATGGCTAAAGCTACGATGGTTTTTGGGACGAGGTTCAGCTGCGTTTTTGGCTGGGTTCTGTCGAGTTTCAGGTGATGACTTCGGGTGATGATTTGGCTGCTTCAATGGTGTTCATGGATGGACGTTCTATGGTGGTCTTGGGGTGATTAGGGTGTGATTGGAGAAGATGAAGAAGGGTGGTGAAGGAGGGGGAGCTGATGTTGGGTCTCCTCTTTGTCTCTCAAAATGAGAGAAATCCCATGGCGTTTGGCGTGAGAGGAGGGAGGAGGTCCGACGGAAGCTGCTATTTTTTTTTCTATGGCTGCTGGCTTGGGAATTTTAGAGGCTGCCATTTTTATTTCTTTTGTTGTCAAGGGGAGGAGGTTCTCCTAGATTGTATATGAAAGAAGAAGAGAATTAGATCTTTTTTATATTAGGGGTCTTCTAGGTTAAGAGAGTATGGATTTCGAAATCATGGGCTTGATCCATGTCTTGTTAGGTTTTAAATTTAGGCTAAGAAGACTACAATGATATAATGTATTTATAAGTATGTAAAAAATATTTTTAATTGACTTTAATAAATTATTATATTTAAAAATAAAACTAAGAATTAAAGTTGAAACTATATTTTTCTTTTTTGGTATTTTTAAAAGATTATATAAAAAATAAAAATCATAGTAAAATAGTATGACTACAAAGTGAATTTATTTTTTTATAATTTTAGTTTTCGTGATAAAATAAAGTAAAAACTAGTTAAAATAGCGATATTAGACCTAAACTAAATATTAAAATGCTAATATGGGCAAAATTTCGTGGAGGGTCAAAAATTACATGTCTACAGCTGCCCCTCTTTGACTGGAAACGCGAAGAGTTTTCAGACAAAGAACGACAAGACATGTTTCGACCAGACCTTTATTTAAAAGTTTAGAAAACTTAGGAAGGAGAATGTGACCGAGTCCTGGTTTTGGACCTCCTATATATCCCGGTTTATAAGGGAATCAGGTCGCGTGTAGTTCAAGGAGTTTTGGAGTGATGAGTTGTAGAGTCGAGCGAGGTTCCGTCCGAGGCTCCGGTTCGCGGTCCCGTTCAAAATCAAAAAGGAAAGACTAACTAAGCCTATCAGCTACGAGTTACAAGATTCCTATCTACGAGTCTTCTGAAGCT
>MDKI01016362.1:0-12921 GCA_005239505.1 Nicotiana paniculata
CACTCCCGGAGTATAGACAAAAGTCATAACCGAGGGTTTAGAGGTTAGGTTAGAGATAACGATGCCTCGGGTGCAATCTAAAGTGAACTGTATTACGATCTAGCTAGTGTAACTTGAAAGAGTGTATCTAGTAAATTATCATAATTACTTGAGAGAGATTTATGATAGTTAGAGCATTCATGATTGATAGAGATAGCCAATTAAACTATAAGAAATATCCAAGAAAGAATTCACCAACGGGAGAAACCATAACCGTAGACCCTTCTTTATCATCGTTTCCATTATATTGTTAGTTAATTGCTAGTTAATTATTATTGTTAGTAGAATTGGTTAAACAACACAAATTGATATTCAAAAATCTTGAGAAACTTGATTAAACAACATATTAGTATTTTATAGATTCAATTGATACGTAAATTCCTTGTGGGATCGACTCTGGGCGTAATACCCCGGATTATATTTGCAACGCCTGCTTAGTCTTCTACAAGACATAGTTGAGCGTGATCAAGCACTATTGAGAAAAATACACTTAGAAGCAGTTTTCAAAAGTTTGGCCAAACACTAATTACTGCTCAAAAGTGTTTTTCAAATTAATTAGCCAAACACAAACTGCTTCTCACCAAAAGAACTTTTTTTAAGGTACTTTTGAGAAAAACACTTCTCAAAATAAGATGTTTTTAGAAGCTTGGCCAAACATGCTATTAATCTTATTCACTGAAAATTACACTGACTGTTGTTGAGCACCATAAATACATAATCAGATTCTAAGAATCAATGCGTGATTTCCATGCAAACCTTGATCTCATTTCCTATAAATATCAGTACACACTCTAGCATTAGCAGTAACACAACCAGTGATGGAGCAAGAAAATATAATCTACGGCCACCAAATCTCCATATATACTAGTTAGAATAGAAATAATAATAAAATATTGGAAAATACAATAAAAGTATTAGTAGCAAAAAAGACTTCTAATACCATATGATATCAATATGGTATACATGTATACCAACAGAGTATATGATGCTCTTGAATATTGCTACAATTATCTGTAACTATACTATTGTACCAAAACATTAAAGGATGCAATAAAAGTATGAGAAAATTACATGCCGCATTGCAAGCTAAATATTCGCAAAGCAACTTGTTCATTCTGTATACTAAAAGGGTATATAGTTGTATGGGTTCATTCCAACAATTGCCTATAACTATAAAAACTATTACATAATACACATAATCTGTCCAAAATTTCAGCACTGTAAATCATGTTCATATAAATAATTTCAGAATAATAATCACTTAAAAATACAGCTAAAACAACCAAAAAAATATTCAAACTACCATATGATACCAATATGGCATACAACTATACCAACATGGTATACAACTTTACTGGTTAATTTTCGACAAATGTATGACTATACTACTATTACATAACACACATGCATAAAGAGAAAAATAAAAAAATAGTGTACCACAAAAATAAAGTATTTCAAGATATTGTACTATATTACTATTATTAAATAAAATTCAAATAGTGTACCAATTAAATACAGCTAATACAACCAAAAAATGATTCTACTAGCATATGATACTAATATAGTGTATAACTATACTAATATGATATATAGTTGTACGGGGTCGTTCCAACAACTGCATATAACTATAAAACTATTACATAATACACAAAATCTATGTCCATAGGTACAAGAAAATCCAACACAGTAAAACATGACCTTATAAATCATTTCAGAATAGAATTTACTTAAGAATGCAGCTAAAACAACCAAAAAATATTCCAACTACCATATGATACCAATATGACATATAATTATACCAATAGGGTATGCAATTCTACTAATTAATTTTAGAAAACTATATATGACTATACTACTATTACATAATACACATGCATAAAGAGAAAAGTCAAAAAAATAGTGTTACCACATATTAATATAAGAATGTATTTCAAGATATTGTATTATAATACTATTATATAAAACAAATGCACAAAGAAAAAATTAAAATGATTACATAATACACATGCATAAATAAAAATTAAAAAAAATTCAAGATACTGTACTATTCTACTATTACTAAAAAAAATTAAATAGTATACCAATTAAATATAGCTATACAACCAAAAAATGTTCCAACTAACTTATGATAAGAGTATAGTATATAGTTATACCAACAGGGTATACAACTGTACGAAGAGTTTAATTTATTTTAAATTCAATTATTAAATTGAAATAATATCAGTTGTCACATACTAATTAACTCAATAAGAACTTATGCAATGAAAATACCTCCATAGAATTCCATTAATGTTAATAAATATTATTAATGTAAATAAATATTATTATTTATTTATTGAAAATGTGGACAACAATTGGACAAAAATTCAGGACAATCCTTTTGAAATTGTGGTATGCACGGCAATCGGGAGTTTCTCCGATCAATTTATTCCTCTTGTCCATTTTTCTCACTACGAATATCCTATTTCATTTTTATTTTTATTTTTCAAATAATTATTCATATATGTTTCTAAAGTCAAAGTACAAATCATAGACGGAAAGATAGTCAAAAGTAATGTAATTCAAGTCATAAAATAAAACAAAAAGGAGAATCAATTTGTATTTTCCACATGCCCCTCACGTGGGGTAAAGCAAATTAAAGGAGAAATAGAAAATTGAATGGTCCGGTAATAAATTTGTGTTGTATAGGTAAAAATTGTAATTAATTTTCAAATGGGCAATACCGGATAAATATTTTGACCTTGATAGGCATTATGCTAACTTCCTCTATATATACATTAGACATTTTCCAGGAAATTCAGTGTTCTCGCAATTTGAGAGTGTTTGGGTCTCACCTGCCTCAAAGCATTGCTAATATTCCCTATTCCAACTATTAATATACAGTGAATTGAGATGCGGTTATAGTATTTGAATCATATGGGATTAGCTATATAGCTTTGTGATGGATAAACAAGTTGATTATAATACCCGTTTATTACCTTCTCAGCACTTTCATATTGATATCGATCGAACCAAGACTTGATTGGTAAAAAAATAAATCAAGACTTCACGGGCAAACAATTGATCTACATACATGTCAAAGATCGATATTGATCTACATACATGTTCGAAGAAATTCAACTTCTAACATAATTTAGTCTTGTTTGGGTCCCTCTTTTTTCAAATTGATACTTTTAATTGAGCTATATATTGTTTATCCAAAAAAATAGTTTTTTGAAGTCAAAGCAATTAAATAGAATAATTCGGGTTTCTAGCAACCAATTTACTTCTCATTTTCAACTATAATTGATGCGAAAAAAGAATAACAGTAGTAAAGAAATAAATTGAGAGACTAAAGGGATTAGTAATCTTATTGATGATTGCAACTTTCTCCAAAAAGAAGGAGATATTCTTCTGACAATAGAAAATGATAAGAAAAATCTATGATTGACAATATGATTTAGGGAATTTTGCGATGGGGATACAAAATGGAAGGGTGTGATTTAAATAGTACTACTACTCATAATCGTTTGCTTTGTTTAGCTCGTGTCTGCTACTATAATATTGGTCGTTACGTGATTGATTTGTAACGGTTGAGATAATGATTACAAATCACATATAATTAGGGGTTCATTGTTCCTTTCCTTACTTGTAGCCATTTATAATGACTTCAATTATCAGTCCCGTAACTATTTTCATATGTTTAGCACCGAGACTAATAGGCACAATGTACTCACGAACAATCACTACAAAAAATAAAACAACGTTTAGCAGCGGACGTATTCCGTCTCTAAACATGTTATTCGCGCTAAGACAGTTCAGCGAGGAATTAGTGACGGATTTAAGTTGGTCTTTAAAATGCTCGTAGCTAAGCTCATAGCGACAAAAAATACAAAATTGTCGCAGATCTAGCGACGCAATATATCCGTAGCAAAGTTTAGCGACCGAAAAAACCATCGCTATTTTGGTTGGTTTCATAACTATTTTGACTAATTTTGTCGCTAAAATTCATAGCAAAATTCGTTGTTTGTTCTTATTAGCAACGAAAGAATCTGTCGCTAGTTCTTCCTGCTTTAGCGATAAAAATCTTTTTTCGTCAATCCGTCGCAAAATTTAATTTAATGTGTTAATTTTAGCTATGAAAATATCTGTCGCTAATTTTTTTTATTATTATTTTAAATGTACCTTATTCAAGCATATTACATAAATGCAATTATACACTTAATTATATAGCATAATGCATATAATTGTCGTTAAGTGCAAAACATCCACAAGCACCAACAATAAAGTCTAAACAAAATAGGCTAACTATGCGAGGCTGGAGAGTCACGGTTATCATCAAAACCAATGCATGAACCTCATAATTTTAGCAGCAGTAGAAGAGGTAGGAACTGTAGGTGCCACATCTGATGGATAGTCGGTAAGATCAATATTTGGCTGATGCAAGGGTAAAAAAACTAATTCACGTACCGGCTAAACGATTACAGGAGCTGTATGATCTGTCAGTATAAGAATCAATCGTATCACTAACTCTTCCAGATTCCCTATCGGTGTTGATTGAGCATTTAAAGGTGTTGCCGATGATGTTGCATGAGATCCAAAAGAGTCAAGAAGATTTGGCCCGTAGTAGCGTTTTGCTTGAGATCCAAGACCATTTTCTTCTTTTCTTTTCTCCTCCCGGAGCTTCGTAATATGCTTTACATTGATCAATATCAGATTGACTCTATGTTTGTTCCTGTAATATTTCCTGTTATTTTTATGTAGAAGAGTTAATAATTAGTGGAATTGAAACATTAAAGAATATTGAGTATTCAATTTACAAAATGGAAAAAGATATGAAAGTAAAGTCAATAAGATTATTTAAAAGGTTGACTTACATGTACGATTCAGGATTTCTCACCAAAGATTTTCCATCATTGCCATATGTATGGACTTGCAAATGTATCTCAATTGGTGTTGGATCTCGACCCTTTTTAACAGCCTGTACAAAATATATTCAATTCAAAAGATTGGCAAAATGACTGTTGTATAAAAATAAGATTGAAAAATAACTTAGAGAAAAGGAAGCAACTTAACTAGAACAGAGAAACTAAAAACTAAACAAGTTCCCACCTTCAAAATCTTGTTAGTTTAAGGAGATAACCAAAGGAATCTTGATTATTGAATTCACTGGAACTTTTCTCCACTCCACTTAATCTATAAATCTTGGATTGGGAGGGCAAAATTTATAAATTTATCAAGTGGGCTTAGGGATGTTTCTTTCCGGCACACAAAAGAGCACCTGAAAAGAGTATTTTAATTTGCTTCTTGAACTTCCATGTAAATTAAAGACTATCCAAACCTCATTAGTCACATAGCTAGCTTTTGATTGCAGAGAAGTCTCCAAACTGGTTTTGAAGCTCCCAATCTCAACTCCCACCTCCGAAATCAACTCCAATGTGGGCAAAGTATTTAGAGCAAGACAACTTAAAAAACATAAGAACTTTTTTCTTTCCGCTAGATTATGATAATAACAACAAATTGACAAAGATAGCAGGGAGAGAAGCGTAAGGTTCTTATTGGCTCAGTTGGATCCAAGAGCAATAAGTTGCCTTATGTTAAAGCGCTTCTCAACTTTCTAAATCAGCATTCTAACTTGTCAAGCACGGTACTATGGACTCCAGCAATCGATCGTGTCGCAGCACTTTATGCTGTTGCTGATGCTTATGTCCCGAATTCCAGGTGAGCCTTCACTACGCTATCTAACTTAATTACGGCTCAGTTTCAGAAAATGTAGAATGACTACGCTTTTGTTAGATATTAATATTAAACAAGAGTTTACCATGGAAGTGTTGACTAACAGCTAAGTGACAGGCTGATAGTTAACTGTAGTTAAATTTAAAGTGTAATATTAACTAGAGTTAGTTAGTTAGTGAGTTAGTTAAAGTCGGTTAGGAGTAAAGTTAGTTAAAAGGTTAAATATTGTACATAATACTATTTTTGGAAATGAAGTGAAGTCTGTTCTCTTATTCTCTCATTTTCTCTCCGATTCTTCTACTTCACAGTAGTTTCAATCGATCTTCCATGGCTTCTATCATGGTATCAGATCCATCAGTGTGGATCTAATCGAGCTAGAAAACTAATTTCTTCATCTAGGTTGCTTCAATTCTGCAATTTAAGGTGCCGAATTGTCTCAGAGTAACTCGTGATCGAAGATAGGGTTTGCAAGTCGTATTCTACGAAGCTAATTCTTAGTTAACAATGGCGATGGAAGATAATCAAGCCAACACTGCTCCTACTCACACTGCCACTGCCACGACCTCAGCAAATGCAGCAAATGGCAGTTTTCTGACTAGCTCCTCCTTCCCTACCATTGATCACAGTCATCCTTTGTACCTACAGCCAACCGACACACCAGGTAGTTCTCTGATTTCTCTTCAACTTACTGGGTCTGATAACTACGCTTTTTGGAGTCGTGCAATGAGAATTGGCTTGTTAGGTAAGAGAAAATTAGGATTTGTCGATGGTAGGTTTCCTAAATCTATGTTTGAACCTGAACTTCATGATCTGTGGGCGAAAGTGAATACTATTGTTTTGCCATGGATAATGAATGTTGTGAGGCCGAGTTTGTTAAGTAGTGTCTTATATGGATCTAGTGCTCATTAGGTTTGGGAAGAGTTAAAGGAGAGATTTGATAAAGTTAATGGTTCTGGTACTCTGTACCTACATAGGGAAGTTCATACCTTGACTCAAGGATTTATGACTGTAACTGATTATTTCTCCAAACTAAGAGAGCTTTGGGATGAATTTGATGCCCTTATGCCATATCCTGGGTGTCCCTGTCTAGAGTCAAAGAAATATGCTCAATATTTTGAGTATCAAAGACTTCTTCAGTTTCTTACTGGACTAAATGATTCCTATTTTCAGTCAAAGATCCAGATTATGATGATTGCCCCCTTGCCTAGTATAAATAAGGAATACTCTATGTTAGTTGATCAGGAAAGTCAAAGAAACCTTGCTAATATACCACAAGTAGCTCAAGTTTCTGAAGCCTTGGAGAATGTAGCTATGTATAATAGCGAAAGCACAAATAATACTGGAAACTACAAACCAAAGAGGAGTCAAGTTCAATGTAAATATTGCCACTACAAGGGACATACCAAGGAAAATTGCTATAAGCTAGTTGGATACCCTCCTGATTTCAAGTTCAAGAAGAAAGGTATTAATATGGGACAATATGAAAATCAAGTGTATGGTGCAGAGGTAAACTATACAGACAGACATGCTATGGGGAGTAATGTAGCCTCTAATGTGATCCACCAAGGCAAAGGTGGAAACCATTATGCAGGTGTCTCACAACCAGCTAATCAACCTGCCTTCTTCCAGCAATTGCCACTTCCTGCTCCTGTCTTCACTCCTGAACAATATCAGCAGATTGTTCATCTGTTATCCAAATGAAGCACAGAAGGATCAGACTCATCAAGCAAGCCAACTGTTGCAGGTATTCTAAGCAAAGTAAATGCATTTATGTCTCATTGTATTAATGACAAGTGGATTGTTGACACTGGGGCATCAAATCATATGACTTCAAGTCTAGACATGTTGTACAATCGTAGGGCGCTTCCAAACACAGAAGAAAATAAAGTACAATTACCTACTGGAAGTGTGGCATCAGTATCACACACAGTAAATGCTTTTGTATTAAGCAATCAGGAAATCTCTAGTATTTTGTATATTCCTGATTTTAAGTTCAACCTACTCTTAGTTTCCAAACTTACTAAGGAACTAAAATATATGGTTGGCTTCTTCCCTGACTTCTGTATTTTTCAGGACCTCTTCAGTGGTCAGGTGAAGGGGATTGGTAGAAAGGAACATGGTTTGTACATACTGCGTAGGAGTACTTCTATATCAGCCTCATATCAATCAACAAATAAGTGTGCCAACACAGCAAATGATGTGCCTACTTCTTCATCAAATGATGTTTCTATCTGTTCATCTACTTATTCTAGTGTGTCTGTTTCTAGTACTTGAAGTTTATGGCATAAGAGATTAGGACATTCTCCTATAGACATAATAAAGAAGATAGAAACACTGAATAAGCTGACAACATGTGATTTCAATCAGCCTTGTACTGTATTTCTTATTGCTAAACAAACCAAGATGCCTTTTCAGTTTAGTAATACTATAACTAAGTCTATTTTTGAACTAGTTCATTGTGATATTTGGGGACCATATAGAGTACCCACACATGATGGTAAAAGATATTTTGTCACCATTGTTGATGATTATAGCATATTTACTTGGATATTCCTTTTGAAAAGTCAGAAACAATTGTAGTTCTAAGAGATTTTCTTACTCAAGCAACTAATGTGTTCTTTACTACTGTTAAAATTCTAAGAACTGATAATGGAAGTGAATTTTTTAGTACTGAGTTCAAGAAGTTATTGTCCAGTCTTGGTGTTGTACATCAGAATACATGTGTTTACATAGCCCAGCAGAATGGGGTGGTAGAAAGAAAATATAGAACTATTTTGGAAATGGCTAGATCTCTCAGATTTCAGGCAATCGTGCCTTTAATATTTTGGGGAGAATGTGTTACTATAACAATATATTTACTCACTTACCCTGTAATTTAATTGGGTACAAATATTCTTTTGAGAAGATGTATCTGCATCCACCCTCTCTGTCTCATCTCAAAGTATTTTGTTGCTAGTGTTATTCTACATATCCTAAAATTTTGGACAAATTTTCACCTAGAACAGTGCATGTTGTGCTCTTAGGTTACTTCTATACTCAAAAGGGGTATATATTGTATAATCTGCATTCCAAAAACTTTATGGTTAATAGATGTTGTGTTCCATGAAACTGTGTTCCCTTTCAAGCATGTTAGAGATTCAGGAACTTTGATCTTTCCTGTCTTGGATCTGTTATAACCTGATCTAGATGCTACAATTCCCATATCCTCTTCAACACCTACAGTAGAAGAGTCAACTGAGCATGCTGCAGACCAGATGCCTTCAGAATCCTTTGAAGAAGTTCCTACTTTTCCTCCAGACAGAATTACTCCTGAATCTATCCCTTCTATCGTGACTAACTATCAAGATAATAGTTGTGCTGAAACATCTGCAAATCAACCACATCCTACTGAGACTCTTGAAGGATGCAGGAGATCCTCCAGACCAAGCAAGACACATGTATGGTTGTAGGACTATGTCACCCTCTCCAAAGTCTCAAAATGTACTTATCCCATCTCCTCCTATGTAGACTATTCTCACATCTCTCCAACCTTTAGACAAGCTCTCACAGCCGACTCAGCACTCTCAGAACCAACTACCTTCAACAAAGCTACTACTGATCCTAGATGGGTAAAAGTTAGTTGGAGATTGATGCACTAGAAGGCAATCATACCTAGAGCATTGTTGATCGTGCACCTGGTAAGACACCTATTGGATGTAGGTGGGTGTACAAAATCAAATAAAAAGCATTTGGGGAGGTAGAAAGGTTAAAAACTAGATTGGTTGCTAAAGGGTACAGTCAAAAGGAAGGTATGGATTATGGTGAAACCTTTCCTCCTGTGGCTAAGATAGTTACTATCAAATCCATTATTGCATTAGCTGCTTCTAAACAGTGGTTGATCTTTCAGATGGATGTTCATTATGCTTCCTTAATGGATATCTTATTGAAGAAGTCTATATGCATATACCTGAGGGATTTGCTAGACAGGGGGAGACTCACAAGAAATTCTGCAAACTCCATAAGTCTCTCTATGGACTTAAACAGGCCCCACGGCAATGGAATATGAATTTGACTAAAGCTCTATTTAATATGGGATTTCAGCAAAGCTATTATGATTATTCCTTGTTCACAAAGAAAGTTGGGAGTGACATAGTGGTCATAACGGTGTATGTAGATGATCTTTTGATCACTGGGAACAACCAACAATTATTGTGTGATACTAGAACAGATCTCAAGAAAAGGTTCAAGATGAAGGATTTAAGAGAGCTGAAATTCTTCCTAGGCATTGAATTTGCAAAGTCTAAACAAGGAATTCTCATGTGTCAAAGGAAATATGCACTAGAGTTAATTTCTGAATCAGATCTAAGTGGTGCAAAGCCAACTGGAACACCATTAGTGCTGAATCGGAAGTTAAAATCCACAGAATTTGACAGCTGCTTCAATACCAATAATGCTCACTTAGATGAAGCTCTCAAGAATCCTGGTTCTTACCAAAGATTGGTAGGAAGATTACTATATCTCACTATGACCAGGCCAAACATTGCCTTTGTGGTTCAGGTCCATATCTAGTTCATGCATTGTCCTAATATCTCTCACATGGAAGCATCACTGAGAGTGGTAAGGTATATAAAGAAGGCACCAGGTCTAGGACTGTTGATGCCTGCAGAATCATCAAGTAAGTTGACTGCTTATTGTGACTCAGATTGGGGGACATGCATACAGATAAGGAGATTAGTTACAGGGTATTTAGTCAAGTTTGGTAATGAACTGATATCCTAGAAGTCTAAGAAGTAGAGTATTGTCTGTAGAAGTTCAGCAGAAGCAGAGTTTAGGAGTATGGCATCATGTGCAGCAGAAATTACATAGTTAACAGGTTTGTTCAATGATCTAGGCGTCAACATTTAGCTGCCAATAACTCTGATATGTGATAGCAAAGCAGCAACCCAAATAGCTGCCAATCCAATATTTCATGAAAGAACAAAACATATTGACATAGACTGTCATTTTGTGAGAGAAAAACTTAGTCAGGGACTGTTGAAAACTGAGTATGTTAATACAGAAGATCAACTAGCAGACTTTCTCACAAAGGGACTGGGAAAAGCTCAACATGCATACTTGTTGAACAAAATTGGATTGAAGAACTTATTTGAATCATCAACTTGAGGGGAAGTGTTGACTAGAAGCTAAGTGACAAGCTGATAGTTAACTGTAGCTAAACTTAAAGTGTAATCTTAACTAGAGTTAGTTAGTTAGTGAGTTAGTTAAATTCGGTTAGGAGTAAAGTTAGTTAGGAGGTTAAATACTGTAGCATATTGTACGTTATACAATTTTTGGAAATGAAGTGAAGTTTGTTCTCTTCTTCTCTCATTTTATCTCAGATTCTTCTTCTTCTTCACAGTAGCTTCAATCGATATTCCATGGCTTCTATCAGGAAGTTTATGTAAAAGTGAAAAGGTGACAAAGTAAGAAACATAGTTTCTGCTTTTGGAAAGAAGTGCAAGTGAACTGGATAGATGAAAAAGAAAAAGAGAATATAGGTCAAGTAAGTAGACATGAATAGCGTAAAAAAGATCATAAAATATTATCATCCAAGAAAATAGATTATCCTATAGCTAAGTCACCACGAAAGGTGGCACTCTTGTAAATAGAAAACTCAACAGCTAGCAAGAAAGAAATCAACAACTAAAATCCCTTCATCTAACTGCTAACTACAATCTCGGCACACATTGACAACCCAAATTTTTGAAAAGAAATTCTCAATCAATAATTTCAAGAACAATATATTAAAAATAGAACAAGAGACAATTCACAACTCACAACTTACAGAACATAAATAAGATTTTTAGATTCGAATTAGTGCAAACTTAAATGAAATTTTCAGATATTTTATATATACTTACAAGTATCTTGCGATGCTCCCCATGACTGATAGAGCCACTCGTGTGAGTCCAAGTGACAACTCCGCTCCCACCAACACAATAATTTTTTGCATTTATTTCTGACTTTTCAACACACTTAGGATCTTTCCAAAGTCTCATCCAAATTTTTCACACATCATTTGAAATAGATTTTCGTTGCACCCCATTTTGTTTTTAGTTTGCTAATGAAATCACTGTATCTTTTTGCTGCCCTATGCACCCATTGGTTCCACATAACAATATCAATTGAAGAATCACAGTAGAATACCTTCTAAAACTATTTTGTAAAGTATAACAATAAGTTACATATAAAAGTTAATATACTTTCTAAATTCAATTGTGATGGATTATACCTTGAATTCTCCAAAATAAAATCTTTTTGCCTCATCCGAGATGCTTTTTCAGTTGATTCCATTTGGATCAAGTTCATGCTTGAAAGAATTAGTTATACACTCAGAGCATTCTCTTGAAGGTTCTAACCTGAACAAATTAGAAGACAATATTTCAAGGTATACCATATGTCAATAACAATATATAAAAAATAATAGTACAAGCATGGACTAAACCTGTGGGAGAAATAGTAAGAAGCGTGTGTCGCCCACGGGTACTGCTACATTCAACTTCGCCTATTAGGTTGTTTTGAGAAGATGTAACCTCGCCTACTGTGTTGCTCTAATTAGGTATAATTGGAGATGGTTCCAAATTAATGGGTGGGTTACTACTATAGCCTAATGTTTGAAGTTGGTTGATGTGATCTGGTCCACCGGAGGAACTGGTGCCACATTATTGAGGACTAGTTGTGGGAATGGGAACAGTAGACATGTTTTCACGAGTAGCACAATTTCTCCTAACTGAAGATTTGCTTACACGACCTGCACTACCTCGACCTCTCCCTTGAGGCATATCTACAAAAATATATAAAAAATAAAGAAAGATATGATACAATGCATATCTAACTGTATTATTCATCTTAAATTTATTAGCAAACAGCAGTGTTGACCCAAGTCACTGCATGATTTTGAATATTGACAAATGCCTACCCAGTTGAACTAGGTCCATCAGGAAAAACATCTCGAACGAACCAATTGGCACAAGAACAGTACATGCACATAAGATAAACATGATCTGTGAATTATCCATGAACCAAGAGGTTCTCTCCTAATGTGAAAAGGTTGCAAATTGATAAGGGGTTAGAGTTCGAGTTCAGCAAGTACAAAAATAAAGGAAGGAAGTTGAGATAAACACAAACTCTTCCACCAAGGAAGAGTTG
>MDKI01178444.1:0-16659 GCA_005239505.1 Nicotiana paniculata
AAAAACTCCCTTATTACCCTCTTACACAGGGGTAGTTGAAAAAAGGAGGTGTGACAGCTCTGGCGACTCTGCTGGGGACTAAGAACCCTGAATCTCTGGTTCAGGGTTCACGAATTCGAGCTTGTAATTTGATTTTACTTGGCTTTATCAATATTGATAATACTATATTTTGTGCACTCAATGTGCTAAATGTTATATCTTTACCGCTTTAATATTTATTTGAACTGTATATAAATTGTCTTCTTACTCCTCCCTTCTGAGTCTTCTAAAAATTGGTGCACTCGTTCGCGTGGCCCGCCTTTCTGTTAGAGGTCATACCAAGTAAGAAATACGGGGATGGACTAGCCACTAGGCCGGATAGCCTTTCGTGCTACCGGTACGTCGCTCCCACCCCGACTCGAGTTGTCCGCTCGGGTAGCCAAGGTCTAGAACAAAAACCCCAGGTTTAACCTTAGAATGACAAAACCTCATGCCGGATCCCTAGTAAGAACGATTATCTGGATCACGTACATTTTTGACTTAGGGGACTCAACACAGGGGTTGGGTCCGTCGAGGACAGGTGTACCCAGAACAAAAAAGACCATCCTGATGCATCCTATTTGATTACGTGCATTATTTGTCTCGGTTTGTTTGTTGACCGGCTAAATAAAGAACGAAAATAAAAGAAAAACCAAGAGTGTGGTAAAATAGAATTTATCCGATTTTGGAAAACCCGCTATTTGAAAAGTACCTCGGAACTCTGTCAAAATTTTTCCGAAAAAATAAGGAATCCAAATAATTGAAAATAGGGAGAAATAGAGTTTCAAAATAGTTGCAAATGAGCCAAATCGAGAAGAAAATTTCTAAATAAATCAAAAACATTTTTTCTTTCGTTATATCAAAACTGACCGAACTACGCGGGTTTGATTCTCACCGGATGTGAGATACGTAGGCAAAGCTCATCGGTTCCGGCCCCCATTTCTTAAAAATTCAAAAATATTTTTCTTTAATTTCTTTTTAGGAGTCTTTCTTTTAGAAAATCCTGAAAAAAATAATACAAAACTAAGAAAATTTTTATTCCAAATAATATTTTATTTGAAGGGGTCTTTCATTAAAAAAAAAGACAAATAAAATCGAAAATCCAATTTTTTTTTTCTTTCTTCTTTCGAAGTCTTTCTATAAAAAAAATTTCAAAAAAAAAAAACAACAAAAAAAAAAGAAAGAAAAAAGATAACTCAAAAATCCAAAAATATTTTTCATTCTTCTTTCGATAATCGAAAAGAAAATTCAAGCTTCAAAAATATTTTCTTTTTCTTTAGAGGTATTTCTTTCATAAAGTCAAAATAAAAGCCCAGAATATCCAAAAATATTTCTTTTTTTTAGAAATTTTTCTTTCGAAATTCAATATTTTTTTTTCTTCTTCTTTAGAAGTCTTTGTTTTCAAAAATTCTCCAAAAAAAAAGAAAAAAAAAGAAATTACTCTAAACCCAAAAATATTTTCTTTCTTCTTTTTAAGTCTTTGTTTCAAAAAAAAAAAATACAAAAAAGAAATTCAAAAAAAGTAAAGAAAAAAAGAGTTATTTTATTCATATTATTTCCAATCTCCGTGAACTACGTGATGATCTGATTCATGCGGCGTCATGATACGCAAGCAATCCACATAGGATTCGATCATAATCCTAAAAGGGAAGAATGAAAAGAAAGTAAAGAGAGATAATGTTAAAGTCGGGATGAAACACACAGCCGTTGCAAACATTTTAGAAAAAACGATAACTGCTTAGGTGCATCGCATCCCAACGTGAGATTCCTATGTGTTAATATCTCCCGCTAACCCAATTTGATTTCTCTTTCAAAGGTTACTACTATTAAACGGTGGTGGGTTTGCAGTGGTATTCTGGAGACACATCCATATTTCACAAGGTCTAAAGGAAGTGTAGCAATGACGTCTGAAAGTCACCCGTCCATTATTGAACCAACGGATGGCCCCACCTTAGTTATCCCCCAAGAAGAATCGGCAGTAGCCGAAGAAAACAAAAGGCTAAGATGCCGTATGCTCGAGATGTGGGACGCTTGGTCCAACGGGAGAGAGCCACCTAGCTCCATCCCTGGTTTTCCTGAGCTAATTCCCAGAACTGGAGGGACCACCAATGTGCCCATTTCAAAGCCAAACCCATTTGTTCCATTTGGATTCCCGACCATGGTCTCAAACTATTCTGGAACACCTTATGAATTTCGCCCCCTGGCACCACCCTTAGGATTACACTCTGTTGTGTTTACTGCTCCGCCAGCTACTGGTATGGCACAACCTACACTGGCACGACAGAATTTTGAATCGGCCAATTTTATTTTTCAAGCTCCTCAGTTCCAGCTGGATGCCGCTCAGGTTACTCCTAATGCTTACACGCAGTACCCACAGTTTGAATCTCCCGTGGAACCGGAAAATCTCTTGAAAAATATTGAACAAGATAAAATAACTCGAAAGATGAAGAGCCTTGAACAAAGTTTGAAAAACATCCAGGGTCTAAGTGGCCGAAAGAGCGTGTCATACGCTGATCTATGCATGTTCCCACACGTGCATCTACCTGTGGGTTTCAGGACACCAAAATTTGAAAAGTATGACGGGCATGGAGACCCGATCGCTCATCTTAAAAGATACTGCAACCAACTGAGAGGAGCAAGAGGCAAAGAGGAGCTACTAATGGCTTATTTTAGGTAAAGTCTTACAGGTATCGCCTCAGAGTGGTACATCGATCAAGATATATCCCATTGGCATGTATGGGATGAATTGGCCCAAGAATTCGTAAGACAGTTCCAGTACAATGTGGATATAGCTACGGACAGAAATTCTCTGTCCAATCTAAAAAAGAAAGCTTCCGAAAGCTTCCGGGAGTACGCAATCAAATGGCGGGAACAGGCATCCCGAGCGAAACCCCCCATGGAGGAAAATAAAATGATTAGTATCTTCTTACAAGCCCAAGAGGCCGATTATTTTCAGAATATGGTGTCCGCCATGGGCAAGCCGTTCGCGGAGGCCATAAAAATTGGCGAGATGGTCGAAAATGGCCTAAAGACAGGTCGTATTTTATGTCAATATTCTTTGAGAGCCACCTCCCAAGCCATTCAAAGCGGCTCGGGAGGCCTGGAAAACAGAAAGAAAAAAGAGGAGGGAGCCATGATGGCTTCGGGCCCTAGGAATTCCCGACGCCCTCGGGAATATCCAGGCCCATTTTCCACAACTTCACAACACTATTATCCTTACCAGGAAGCAGCTTATGCCATGACTCCCCCTCCTTATGCAGTGATGAACGCTCAACCGCAGCCCCACCCGCAACAGTATAACCAAAACAGAGCTCCACCACCTAGAAATAACCATCCACCACCAGCTCCATATAATCCACGCCCTCCTCAAAACAATTATCCCTACAATGCTTACCCTCGTGAACCACCAAGAAGAACTAACTTCACCCCCATCGGCGAGTCATACTCAAAAGCCTTTTTCCAAAGTTGGTTCAGATGGGACTTCTGCAGCCGGTGCCTCCGAGCAGGCAAAATCCACAATCACCATCATACAGACGAGGTACCAACTGTGCCTATCATTTCGGAGTGGAGGGGCATGATACTGAAGACTGCTGGACCCTCAAGAGAGCAGTAGAAAATTTGACTGAACAAAAGAAGGTTGTGCTAAGAGACGAGGAGGTCCCCAATGTCACAAACAACCCATTGCCAGCCCACAACAACGGGCTTGTCATTGGAATGATATTAGAAGACAAAGAATTTGACCCGGTGCTGAAAGCCATCATTGCCTGTGGACACAGAAAGGAAAACAAAAATAGTGGAAAAACCGGACATAGAAGAAAAGAAAACAAAACCCCCCGGCCAGGATAAAGAGAAGGCAAAGGAGGAAAAAGAGACAAAGACCCCCCGCCAGGAGAAAGAAAAGGCCAAGGAAGAAAAGAAAGAGACAACATCAGCTAAAGAAGCTATCCTTTATGTCCCGAGAGCTCCGCGAAACAGAAAACTCGTTTTGAGCCCTCCCAGGAGATTGGAACCACAAAAAATGTATATACCAAAAGGGGCATATGTTGTGAAAAGCTCGGATATCCCACCAAAGCTGAATGAACCTTTGATTATCAGCCGCCGACCGCAAATTCCAATAAAAAATACAACTACTGTCCGATGGAATTATGATCAAACATTTGTGACATATAAAGGAAAAGAGTTCAAGGGGGAAGTCAACGAAGCAAAACCCACTGGGAAGTACCATAACCCATATGAGCTGAACAAAGCTAAGCATAAACGCTTTCCTTTCAAAAATCCCATCACTGCCGAAGAGGCTGAGGAGTTCTTCAAGAAAATGAAAATGCCTGAATATGTCACCATGGAAGAACTCATGAGAACCCCTGAGAAGGTTTCACTTCTATCTCTGTTGACCGGCTCAAATGAGCACCAAAAAATACTCCTGAAAACGCTGAATGAAGCGTATGTACCAGTTGTGACCTCAGTTGAGCAGTTAGAAAGAATGGCTGAGCATTTTTTCGAGGTAAACAAAATCTACTTCAGCCAGGATGATCTGCCTCCCGAAGGAGCCGCTCACAACAAGGCATTACACCTGACCGTTAAAAGCAAAGGATATTATGTAAAGAGAGTTATGCTTGACGGAGGGTCAGGAGAAGATATTTATCCTTTGTCAACACTGCAAGGGATGGGAATCAACATTGAGAGAATCAGGCCGAATAATGTTTGTGTCCGCGCCTTCGACGGTATCAAAAGGGACACCATTGGTGAAATCGACATAATCATGACGATTGGCCCTGTGGATTTCACAGTAACTTTCCAAATCCTGGATATGGATACTTCCTATAACTTCTTGATAGGGAGACCGTGGATTAACGCTGCTGGGACATGCCATCTACCCTCCACCAAATGGTCAAATTTTTACATGAAAATCAGGAGATCGTGGTCCACGGAGAAGATGAACAATCCATATACAGAGACCCCGCCATCCCTTGCCTCGAGGCCAGATAGGGAAGCGAACATGTTGTGTACCAAGCCTTTGAGATTGTGCCTGCTTATCAACGCGAAGAAGTCACTCCATTCCCACAACCTTGTCTTTCAAACGCGTCAATCATGGTCACCACATATATGATTAGACATGGTTACAAACCAGGGAAGGGGCTTGGGATATCCCTACAAGGCATCACTGAACCCATCTCTCTACCTGCCGCTGAACAATTCTTTGGCATAGGTTTCCAAGCCACCGATGAAGATGTGCAATGGGCCAACGTCCGCAAAAATAATGGATGGGACCTGCCTTAGCCAGTCCCACATATTACTAAGACCTTCAGCGAACCACAATATATCGAAGAAAAAGAAGAAGAGGCATTTACGGCCGAAGAAATTGAAGATATGTGAGGCCATGAAACAGATGTTATATGAGGCCAACATGGTTCAACTAGGAGAAGGTTCGAACACCGCTAAGGTGCAGTATATGGGACGAGATGCTAAGTTGCAGAATTGGAAGGCTACTCCATTCCCCGTCAGGCGGGAGTCCCGGTAGTTCAGTTTTGCCATCTTTCCTGCACTATGAGTTATTTTAGGGTGTAACTCAAGTTTTTTTTTATTGCTTTTCAATTCTGATGTATACCCTTCTATCTTTAAAAAAAATCATCAAAATCAAAAATAAAAAAATCAAATGGAATTAATATTTCATTTTCCAAGAATTTCTCTTTTCTTAATCTTTTCTCTTTTCTTATTCTACTTTCAGTTCTGTTTAAATGCAGATTTTAATAACATGACATGCCTGCGGAATTCATGCCCAAATCCTAAAACGCTGTCAGACATCAAAATAATGAATAAAGAATCAGAATGCAAATGAAGTTATGCCAAGGAGATAAAATAATAAATCGAAACATCCAAAGGAAAATTGGTTCAGATTGGAAAGATCCATACATTACTACGAAGTACTGCCAAAAGGGTGCGTTTGTACTTGGGGTACATCGAAGGAAATGTCCCTGAAACAAATGTCAAAGCAGTTGCAGTCAAAAGATCCTAAAACATTGTCAGACTTTGAAATGATGAATCAAGAATCCGAATGCAAATAAAGTTAGGTCAAGGAAATAAAACAATGAATTGGAACAGCCAACAAAAACAAATTGGTCCAGATTGGAAAGGTCCATGCATTTCAATCAGAGTACTGCCAAAAGAGAGCGTTGTAGTTGGGGCTCGAAGAAAATGTCTCTAAAACAACTGGCAATGCAGGTGCAGTCAAAAGGGTACTATGTTTGATCCTCCATATATTTTCAAATGTTCTCCGGTTGGAATGACGAAGGCTTACATTCTTGCTACCCAAACACCATTAACCCTTTTGCAAACCTTTTGAGCCGGCTACTCTTCTTTGATTACCCTCTTTGGAACCCGAAAGTGTTATTGGAAAACAAGAAAAAAAAATGTTGAAAAAAAAATGAAAAGAAAGAGGAAAAAGAAACAAAAAATTATGAAATTAAAAAAAAGAAAAAAGAAATAAAAAAAGAAAGAAAAAGAAAAATGAAAACAAAAGAAAAATCAAAGCAAAAGAAAAACCAAAAAAAAAACTTCCCGAACTACGTTCTGACTTGATTCCGAAAGGATACGTAGGTAGCCTCTCCCTGGGGTCAGTCACACCAAAATAAATTCCACATTTCCCCAAGAGTTTAAGCTAGGGCAAGTGTTAAGATTCGGCAATGTGTCGCCTGAAAGGTTCCAAAGTTTTAATTCAACACAAATTCTTTTCACCAAAAAAATAAAAAAAACCTATTCAAGTCCTTCCGATCAATTGGCAAAGATGTCTAAAGTTGGAGGATACAGTGTCGGTCTGGTCAAACAAATGAGAGAGTCTTATCGGTGAAAACCCACACGGGGGGCGTGAGGCGACGATAAGCAAAGAAATTAAAAATGAGAGAGTCTTGTTAGTGAAAACTCGCAAAGAACACTACAAGGCGATGGTGAGAAGAGAAATGAGAGAGGTTAGTTGGTGAAAACCCGAAAAGGGCACTACTAATCGAAAAAGAGGATTGGTCACTGATATCTACATGATCTGGGGCAAGGTTTCTCGACCTCAGGATAAAAAGTCGTGACGAATTTCTGAGATTCAGATGGCTCATATAGATCAGGCATCCAGTCCAAGACGCATGTCATGTTCATTGAAGGCCGCATACACTACAAATAAGTCCTTCTTCTCTTTTCCCCCGAAAGGGATATTTCTCATCAAAATTCATCACCTCCGCTTCTTTGTTATTTTTATTTCAATCCCTTCCAGTCCGACTCTATTTCTGAAGCAAGGCAAAGAAAAGATGGCAAAACTGATTTACAGGGTCCTCGTTTGACACAAGCCAACATGCAAGGGCTCCAAGCCTCGTTAGGAGCATCGAGTCGATCTCGACTGACTGTAGCGGCCGATGTTTCAAACTCAAAACCTTGAAAGAGGAAAATAAAATTGAAGTGCCTATAAAGGCGAATGAATTTGAAGGTTGACCCCCGCGTGTCTAACCTTGCAAGCAAGCAAACGGTTGAGATCTTTGTCAAAGGGGTCGAGATCAAGTAGTTGAAATAATCGAGGCCGCAAAACCAACCACCATTTCAAACTAACAAATTGTTCTTTGTTTGAAAATAGGAAACAAGTGCAGCTCGAAAGAACCTGTGCAACAAGCAGGTGCAACCGAAAGAAATTGTGCAAGGGTTAGAAGGAGCTCTGCAACATTTACTCCAAAAAAGGGAAGTTTCCTCCTAAAAATCCTTTCCCTCATGCATGAAAAGATAATAAATAAAATAAAATAAAATAAAAAATAATAAAAAAAGAGAATAAAGAAAAGAAAAAGAAAAAAAGAAAAGAAGAAGAAATGAAGTTGAAAATGATGCAACCCTAACATAGCATAGGGTCCTAAATCCCTAGCCAAACCTTTTCCAACCAAGGTATCCCAGTCCTCAGTTGATGCCAACATAGGGTCCCACTCCCAACAAGACATCAGCATAACCTGATGATCTTCCTGACAACAACATAACCTGTTGATCTTTTCCAGACACTGGCATAACCCAGTGATCTCTTCCCCAGGCAACAACATAACATGTTGACCTTTCTAGAGATCGGCATAACCCGGTGATCTCTTTTGATAACAACATAACCTGTTGATCATTTTCTGACATTGGCATGACCCAATGACCTTTTTCCCGGAAACAGCATAACCTGTTGATCGGTTTCTGACATCTGCATAACCCAATAATCTTTCCGGCAATAGCATAACCTGTTGCCCTCTTTAGACATCGGTATAACCCGGTGATTTTTTCTGACCTTGGCATAACCCAATGATCTTTCCAGCAATAGCATAACCTGTTGACCTTTCCAGACACCGACATAACCTAGTGATATTTTCCTAAACAACAGCATAGCCTGTCGATCATTTCCAGACACTGGCATAACCTAGTGATCTGTTCTTCCAGGCAACAACATAACCTATTGACCTTTCCAGACACCGGCATAACCTGGTGATCTTCCTGACAACATCATAACCTGTTGATCATTTCCAGACACTGGCATAACCCATTGATCTCTTCTCCCAGGCAATAACATAACCTGTTGACCTTTCCAAGACACCAGCATAACCCGTTGATCTTTTCCTGACAACAACATAACCTGTTGATCCTTTCTTGACACTGGTATAACCCAGTGATCTCTATTTCAGGCAACAACATAACCTGTTGACCCTTCCATACACCAGCATAACCTGGTGATCTTTTCTTTTCCTGACAATGGCATAACCCGTTGATCACTTCTTTGACACTGGCATAACCCAGTGATCTCTGTTTCAGGCAACAACATAACCTGTTGACCCTTCCAGACACCAGCATAACCTGGTGATCTTTTCCTGACAACAACATAACCTGTTGATCATTTATTTACACTGGCATAACCCAGTGATCTCTGTTTCAGGCAACAACATAACCTGTTGACCCTTCCAGACACCAGCATAACCTGGTGATCTTTTCCTGACAACAACATAACCTGTTGATCATTTATTTACACTGGCATAACCCAGTGATCTCTGTTTCAGGCAACAACATAACCTGTTGACCCTTCCAGACACCAGCATAACCTGGTGATCTTTTCTTTTCCTGACAATGGCATAACCCGTTGATCACTTCGTTGACATTGGCATAACCCAGAGACCTCTTTTTCGGGCAAAAATATAACCTGTTGACCTTTCCAGACACTAGCATAACCTAGTGATCTCTTTCTTAACAACGACATAACCCGTTGATCCTTCCCCCAGACACCGGCACAAACCGGTGATCTTCTCTCAACGACAGTATAACCTGTTGATTTTATTCATAGGGTCTCCAACCCCTAGTTGATTTTACTATGGGCGTAGGGTATCCACTCCCTAGTCTACAATAACGTCGGGTACACTGTGCCCGACTTTTTCATTGTTTTCAATAATAAAGTAGTATAGTTTTCCTTACAATAACTCACGAAATTTTCCTAGTAAAACTGGGGCAGAAAATTTCGTTCGTTCGCTCTTGATTATCCAGATAACATTTTAGGACATTGGACTCGGGACAACCAAAAGAAGAAGTTTCGATCCAAAATAACAGAACAAAAGAGAAATCCTAACTCAAAAGTACAGACACGGAGAAGATATGGACTATTCAGGATGAGATGGAAGTCATATGTTCGGTATATCCTGCCTTGATCCGAAAAAAGAAGAGACGAAACCAACACCTGCGGCTAAACAAGCATCAAGATCCAGGTCAGAGTCGACAGAAGATCAAGACTCAAGACCAGGTCTTAGATAGGAATCTTGTAACTAGAAACTGATAGGTTTAATTACTCATTCGTTTTGTTTACTTTGGGTGTAATAAGGAGATCAGCAACAGTAACATCAACAACAACAGTGAAATCACGGCTTCCCGGTAGTCCCAGTTACCAAAACTTCCAGAACTACACTGACCTGATTCCTTTATAGCCAAGGATATGTAGGCAACCTCTGAAGCAGGGTTCGGTCAAACTTTTCAAAAACGCTTCACAATGGAACATATGAATAAGTAAAAGTCGTTTATTGCGTCTCACTTTGTCCTTGTCCAGAAACTCTTCGTGTTTCCGATCAAAGAGGGGCAGCTGTGAGCACGTGATTTTTACCTATCGTATAATCCTGTAAAATCTCAATTAATTTCCTAATTATGTTGGATTTTAATGCTATTTGCGAATTTATTTTTTACATTGCGTAGCCATAATCCGTCATTTAAATCCATAAATAGTTTAAAATGACATGATTAAGAACGTGATCTTGGTTATCATTTAAATAAATATAATTAGGCAAATTAAGTTTAGAATTAATTACTACATTTTTATTGGATGTTAACATAATTAGAGTTAATTAACTAGATGTAAAATAGGAAAAATTCGGATCTGGGCTAGAATTACCCAGGTCCAATCCCTAAATCAACACGACCCAGCAACCCAGCCCAATAACCACTTTTCATAAAAAAAAAAAGGGGGGGGGACTTCAGCAGAAATGCTGAATTTATTAGTTCATTTGCGAAAACTTCAGCAGATGTGCTGAAGTTATTAATTCATTTGTGAAAACTTCAGCAGAAGTGCTGAAGTTATTAATTCATTTGTGAAAACTTCAGCAGAAGTGCTGAAGTTATTTAGTTTAATCGTAAAAACTTCAACAGAAGTGCTGAAGTTATTTAGTTCAATTGTAAAAATTTAAGCACCCAATATGCTGAAGTTATTAGTTCATTTGTGAAACTTCAGCAGAAGTGCTGAAGTTATTAGTTCATTTGTGAAAAACATCAGCAGAAGTTATTAGTTCATGTGTGAAAACTTCAACAGAAGTGCTGAAGTTATTAGTTCATGAGTGAAAACTTCAGCAGAAGTGCTGAAGTTATTAGTTAATTTGTAAAAACTTCAGCAGAAGTGCTGAAGTTATTAGTTCATTTGTAAAAACTTCAGCAAAAGTGCTGAAGTTATTAGTTCATTCGTGAAAACTTCAGCAGAAGTGCTCAAGTTATTAATTCATTTGTGAAAACTTTAGCAGAAGTGCTGAAGTTATTAATTCATTTGTGAAAATTTCAGTAGAAGTACTGAAGTTATTTAGTTTAATTGTAAAAAAAAAACTTCAGCAAAAGTGCTGAAGTTATTTAGTTCAATTGTAAAAACTTCAGCACCCAATATGATGAAGTTATTTAGTTCATTTGTAAGACTTCAGCACCCAACATGCTGAAGTTAGTTAGTTCATTTTTAAAAGACTTCAGCACCCAATATGTTGAAGTTTGGCATGCCCCATACACTACCCATACGACCCCGTTTTTGAGAGTGTCAATCTCAGCGGTTGATCTTTCCAGATCCAACGGGTGAGAACTATCCATTCCCTAAGCATATATATGTCCTAACCACACCCCACCCCCTCATTTCACCAAAGACTAACACCCCCATACCCCTTATCTCTCTTGTCTCTCTCCCTCGTGTTAACTCCGCCAGCCGAAAATTGCCTCCGACGGCGGAGCTTCTCCAATCGATCCATCGTCTCCTCTATCACCTTCCGTTGCTAGTTTCCCCAAAAAACCCAATCGATTTGCGTCAATTTCAGATCTAAGAATCTGAAAACCCCAAAATTACTCCCCGGCCGATTCAAAGACAATTAATGGCTCATACCTTCATGGGTCGATTCCTCTTGACTAGAGCAATCGATTCATGAGGGTTTGATTCATTTTCAAACCCTACCGGAGTCCGGCCAAAGTCCAGCAGCCTTCAACTTTTCCGGCCAAGCCTTCAAACGAGTATCCCCCTCCCCCTTTTCTATGTGTTTCGTACTTTCTGATCAATGATGTCAAATAGGCCGTTAGTTTAATTTGTGTAAAAATCATCATGAATATGCCTAAATTGATATCTGTTTGTTGTCCTTCACTATTTGTTGTGTTAAATCGATTGAGTATGATTAATTCTATCTCGTGTATTGAATCCGCGCCCTAGTTCGATTGTTTTCATTGTTTGAATCTTGACTAGTCAGTTTAGGAACTCTTCTAGATTTCATTTAAAGACCAAATCTCATGCCAACCATTCCTTTTAGGTTGTTTCAGTAATGCTTCGATTCGTCTTTCCTAGCTCTTTTAGGAATAATACTAAGTTAATCTGAGCCAGTGCATGGCCATGAATTAATTTAGTTCAATTTTTAGCTCAAGGCTGCCCTAATTAGTCACGACCTCCTAAAATACACTTGCTTAACTAGTCTAACTTAGGTGGTTAGTTTCTTAAAAAATTGACTAAGTCTTAAAAGAAATTTCTTGCTTAAGATAATTAATTTAGGTTTCATTAACTGAACAAATCATCTAACCTAAGTTTAAGGAACCAAGTCGATTAATCTTAATTAAGTCAATTAAACTAGGATTAAGTTGATAATACATATTAGCGTTAATCAACTAAGGAACCTAACTAGGTTTAATTAAGTAGAGTCAATAGTCTACCCCAAGCAAGTTAACCCTAGTTACCTAGTGGTAATTTCAGGGACTTCAAGGGGTATATTAGGAATCCTAGGTGAAATAATCTTGGGTGTAACAACCCAAGAACCTTCTAGAACTAGGAAATCAGATTTTTTGGGATAAAATAGTAATTGTAAAGGCTGAAATTTTCTAGAATGAGGGCAGCTGTCCCTAAAGATAAGGTTGACAGCTGCATTTGTATTTTTTCAGCTTACTGGGTAAGGAATATGCCAAGCATATCCTATCAAAAATATACCTCTATAAATACACACACCTTTTACCACACAAAAAAGGAAGAGGCTTTTTCTGAGGTTCTCTTTTTCTGAGGATTTTTTTTTTGGGGCTGGAGAGGACTGAAAAATAGGACTCGCTCAATTTATTCTCTCAAGTTTATTTTTGAAAAGTACTATTCCTCAAAATCTGAAACAAGAAGTAAAATACAGAGAAATAAAGATCCAAATCTGATTTGGCTCTGTTTTTGCTTTTGATTACGAAATCCTCTAAAAATTCTTTATTTCTAGCTCTAAAATTCCTGTTATTGCTGGTTGTTTTTCCTGGGAATCTTCTATTTGTTTCCTGCTGACTGAGGTTGCTGCTGCTGTGTTGTTCTTTGCTGAAATACTTCTCCTAAAGTTCATCTTGTTTTTGACCTTTATTTGGTCATATTCTTTACTGAACTCCTTTTCCTTTGAAAGGCATGTAAACTTTTGTTCTAGAAATAAAACTTTCACATCTGAAAATGTGTCTTATATTGTTATGTGAATGTGTCATATTCGAACTTCTCTGATTGTATGTGAATAGGAGATTGGAGTGTATTGCTTGTTTGAATTTGTTTAAGTAGTCTACAATACCAATCGATGGCTTCCTGTTTAGTTTAGCATAATTGAAGCTGAATCTGACCTTCATTATGGTCAGATTCAGTCTACAAAAAATGCAAAAAATATGTGTTGTCTCTCGATATGGTATAGAGCATCATTAAGGATGAATCTGACCTCTTTTATGGTCAGGTTCACCTCACAAAATGCCTAAAGGTCTGTGTTTGTCACTGTCCAGGTATTAGAACTTTGGATTTATGGAGTTTATATTAACATCAAAATAAAGGTTTGAATTGTTATGGGCTGCTGAAGCTTGCATAAGAGCTGTGGTTTTTAATCCTATTCCCTTTTACTCTTTTTTAGAAAAACTTGTATTTAGGAACAAAACTGTATTTTTTAACTTTATCTTTGGCATGTAATAGAGACCGGACTATGTTAGAATTTATAAATCAGTTATTTTTCTGGAACGTTTATCATGACAGTTATGGGATCCGGGATGTTAGACCCATTAATTGTGTTAAACAATTTGTAACCAGTCTTTTCTCTTCTATTGTCAATTAGCATGAGGAGTATTTCATCTACAAAATTCAACTTAAATTTGCCTTATTTATTACCATATAAATGCGAAATGTGTCAGCATGTTTGTTCTTAATTTTTTTTAGCTATTTGATTTCGAATCATGTCCAAATGACCTAATTAGGATGGCCTAAAGTGATACGAATCGGGCTATACTAGGCCATAGCCCAATACATGACTTGTCTTGAGAGTTTTAATTTAGATGTAGTGAATCTCGAAAGCCTTTTAGATATTGAATGCCTCGGACTTAGAAAAACAAATTAATCATCAAAGTATACGTTCGCGTAACTTTGGATAAGATCAAATAAACCTTTTTCTACAATTGTGTATACGTTTTACGTAACACAAATAAAGACAAATGAATACTCGTAGAGACACTTTTTGAACGAAGTTCTTAAAATTATCGGAATTGCGTACACGTTCGCGTGACGTAATTTTGGTCTCTTTTTGACAACAACACAAAATATGCGCTTGCGCACCCTATTTATTTATTTTTAAATGAGTTCAGTTTCGAGAAATGTGTACACGTCCGCGTGACATGACTTTCGATACATTTTAAACTCTACGGGTTTACGCATACGTGACCCGTCTCAAAATAACTATTTAAATACAAATGAATAATAAAAGCGGTAAAAGAGTAAAAATGCACATAGGTACAAAAGCAGTAATTAAACAATTTAGGCCAAGTTTAATCATTATGCGATCGTGCTAGAACCACGGAATTTGGGAGTGCCTAACACCTTCTCCTGGGTTAACAGAATTCCTTACTCGGATTTCTGGTTCGCAGACAATTTAAATAAAGTCAAAAAAGTTCCTCGGTTTTGGGATTTCTAATAAATAAATGGTGTCCCGGAACACCGTAAAAATCCAGGTGGCGACTCTGAACTAAATAAATCCCAAAAATTGAATAATGTCACTTTAAGTGGAAAAACTCCCTTATTACCCTCTTACCCAGGGGTAGTTGAAAAAAGGAGGTGTGACAGCTCTGGTGACTCTGCTGGGGACTAAGAACCCTGAATCTCTGGTTCAGGGTTCAAGAATTCGAGCTTGTATTTTGACTTTACTTGGCTTTATAAATTGTGATAATACTGTATTTTGTGCACTCAATGTGCTAAATGTTATTTCTTTACTGTTTTGATATTTATTTGAACTATATATAAATTGTCTTCTTACTCCTCCCTTCTGAGTCTTCTAAAAATTGGTGCACACGTTCGGGTGGCCCACCTTTCAGTTAGAGAACATACCAAGTAAGAAATACGGGGATGGACTAGCCACTAGGCCGGATAGCCTTTCGTGCTAATGGTACGTCGCTCCCTCCCCGACTCGAGTTGTCTGCTCGGGTAGCCACGGTCTAGAACAAAAACCCCAGGTTTAACCTTAGAATGACAAAACCTCATGCCGGATCCCTAGTAAGAACGATTATCTGCATCACATGCATTTTTGACTTAGGGGACTCAACACAGGGGTTGGGTCCGTCTAGGACAGGTGTACCCAGAACAAAAAAGACCATCCTGATGCATCCTATTTGATTACATGCATTATTTGTCTCGGTTTGTTTGTTGACCGACTAAATAAAGAAAGAAAATAACAGAAAAACCAAGAGTGTGGTAAAATAGAATTTATCCGATTTTCGAAAACCTGATATTTGAAAAGTACCTCGGAACTCTGTCAAAATTTTTCCGAAAAAAGAAGGAATCAAAATAATTGAAAATAGGGAGAAATAGAGTTTCAAAATAGTTGCAAATGAGCCAAATCGAGAAGAAAATTTCTAAATAAATCAAAAACATTTTTTCTTTCATTATATCAAAACTGACCGAACTACGCGGGTTTGATTCTCACCGGATGTGAGATACTTAGGCAAACTTCATCGGTTCCGGCCCCCATTTCTTAAAAATTCAAAAATATTTTTCTTTAATTCCTTTTTAGGAGTCTTTCTTTTAGACAATCCTGAAAAAAAATAATAAAAAACTAAGAAAATTTTTATTCCAAATAATATTTTATTTATAGGAGTCTTTCATAAGAAAAAAATAAAAAAGGACAAATAAAATCAAAAGTCCAAAAAAAAAAATTTCTTTCTTCTTTAGAAATCTTTCTATAAAAAAAATAACAACAAAAAAAAAAAAGAAAAAAAGAAAAAAGAAAAAATAAAAAATCCAAAAATATTTTTCATTCTTCTTTCGAAAATCGAAAAGAAAATTCAAGCTTCAAAAATATTTTCTTTTCCTTTAGAGGTATTTCTTTCATAAATTCAAAATAAAAACCCAGAATATCCAAAAATATTTCTTTTTATTAGAAATTTTTCTTTCGAAATTCAAAAAAAAATATAATATTTTTTTTTCTTTAGAAGTCTTTGTTTTCAAAAATTCTCGAAAAAAGAAAAAGAAAAAAGACATAACTGTAAATCCAAAAATATTTTCTTTCTTCTTTTTAAGTCTTTGTTTCAAAAAAAAAAAATGCAAAAAAGAAATTCAAAAAAAGAAAAGAAAAAAAGAGTTCTTTTATTCATATTATTCCCAATCTCCTTGAACTACGTGATTATCTGATTCATGCGGCGTCATGATACGTAGGCAATCCACATAGGATTCGATCATAATCCTAAAAGAGAAGAATGAAAAGAAAGTAAAGAGAGATAATGTTAAAGCCGGGATGAAACACACAGCCGTTGCAAACATTTTAAAAAAACGATAACTGCTTAGGTGCATCGCATCCCAAAGTGTGATTCCTATGTGTTAATATCTCCCGCTAACCCAATTTGATTTCTCTTTCAAAGGTTACT